>CM034541.1:820882-922310 GCA_020002185.1 Paraescarpia echinospica | reverse complement strand
AAAAAAGTTTGAGTGGGATGCGTTGTTGCGTGGGTAGTTCTTGTTGTTGACATCGCATGTGATGACGTCATCAGCGATATGACCCGAAGAAGATTCAGTTGTACCTATACAATTGCAAGCATTATTTAAAAGCCAATCTTCCTCTACCCTAAATTAGACACATTCCGTTATAACGCAACGTACATTGCTTGTTGGTTAAACAGATCCCTGTTATAATTGTTGAAGCTATATCTTGCAGATAATCAGCGGTTACATACCATTTCACGAGGAAGATCACTTCTCCGCTACTGAATGTCGCTAAGATGATTCGCTCGGGTCGAAGGCCCCAAGTGGAAGCCCTGAGGTATATTGTCTTCCTCCTATAACAATGCTCATTATTAAATGCAAGACACTACGTCATCTCATTATTAAGCAGACGTGACTCACCAATCTTATATTGACGATATACCACAGACATATTTTAATAACTTACCTGTAGCATACCTACGGTGTATATTCAAATCAGTGTTATTCCAAACAGGTCTGTTTTTGCTTTGTCTGTGTATGCATTACCTCAATCGTCTTTAACGACACAAGCGAACCATTTATATATATACATTCACCAACAGCTATGCCGCTATATAGGTAAGGCACATGCCTTACCTATATACCAGCATAGCGGCATAGCGGCATAGCTCACGTCCTTACCTATATACCAGCATAGCCTCATAGCGACATACATTCACCAAGAGCTATGCCGCTATGAGGCTACGTGCCTTACCTATATGAGGGTTTCCATATTTTAGTGACTTTTAACTGGAATATATGACCAAAATAAATTATGTTGATTTCGGGTGCCTTTGGGTTTTTCTAAGTGTTTTATATATAAGGATCATTATGTGTTACTCAGCAGAGCTGATTTGGAAGTTAGTTACATTAATCGGGGCATTTCAAAATAAACTTCCGTCATGGAAGTGACATGACGTCATGGGATGACACGTTGTCATGGTAAATACTGGCACACAAGCTCGTAACCAAACAAGTGTCATGGAATGATACAAACCTGCACCTACCTGGCATCCACACTTCGCATTTCGCTTTATTAAGTAGGCATACACACTTTGCATTTGTGCTTACAACAAGAAACTAATCTACATTAGTAATAGCGATCACTAGCGACACGTCAAACGTGTATCATTGAATTCAGTTGAAGAAGCCATTCATTAAGGCCATCTCTTAATCAAAAGTATACACAGTTTTTCCTGGCCCCTGCTGCTCAATGACTGGAGACGGAAGTTGGCGGACGATATTGCATGACTCTAGTCAAGCGATGTCGTGTTTTTAGCCATCTGTACCGTTGGTTCCCACATAACCGACAGAACATGGATAAACCCATCTTACACTTGGGGGACTCAGCACAGTATTTTCCTTGCAGCCGAGTCATTGTCTCTGAGAGTATTCTTCGTTGCATTTCAACCCCATTTTTGGTGATTGTGTCTCATCTGCTAGTAATAATCCTACTGTTGTCATGCATCTCTGCATAGGAATGTCTTGACTTTGCCTGATAGTCTCTGTCCTAGTGAATGTTTCTTGTGTAGTTAGTCAAGTTCTCCATTCCACGAGTCAGATTTTGGGGATGCCGAGAACACCATGAGCCATTGCACGCATCTTGTACTTCGTTATGCGGAATTGCATCAATTTGATAATCATTTGCTTTTCTTTATATGACTTGGATCTTCTGTACCTCTCCTTGATGCCTGACATCACAGCTGTTGAGAAGGTCAATTGCATGGGCATCTTTGGAGTAAGTTTGCTCTTGTTGTTTCGCAGCAAACGGTTAATATGTCTTGTTGGTATCGACTTCCCCAGTTGTTGTGATTTAAGGCGCTGTACTCTTTTTCTGTATTTTTCTGCTCTATGGTTTGACTGCTCCATTTCTACAACTTGCTTCTGTCCCGACGCACTCGTTGACGACCACGTTGCTTCTGTAGTGATTCGTTATGACTTGCTTGTTGCATCTGCATTAGCACCACCGTCATCTTGTTCTGGTGATGTTGTTGGGGTGTTTTGCTGAAGTAAACATAGTTGTTGCTGGGGAGCCTTTTTCTTTGCTCGAGAACGTTCAGCTGACTCTCGCCACCTTTGTCTCTGCTGTCTCACATCCCTGTTGCTTACCTCAATTTGTTTCTATCTCTGATGCCAACGTTGTCTATCCTTTTCTTTAAAATCTTCATATTTCTCAATGTTTGACTTAATCCTGTCCATATACGCCTTCAGGTGTTGCACCCCAGATTTCTTTTTACCAGTTCTTTTCCTCTAGTGTGATCCATTGTTTTCTCTCCAGAATACACGCAAAACATTAAATCAATATATGGTCCTTGCAGATCAATATATTTTGCTGGTGATAATGTTTTATTAATTGGCATTATTTAGGCTTGAGGAGATGAGAAAGCAACCCACACTCAACTGGTGTCATGGAGTGCCCCTTCAAGACATCCACGTCCAATAAAATGGCCATGAAATGAATGACATTGGATTGGGCATGCGATATGATGTTTCTGCATGTAAGAACATATTTAAATGTATATATGCCCCAATCACTAACAAGAAATTAAATAATTGTACTATCCATTAACTCCATGACACAACAGTCACTCTATAACATGTCCATTTGTCATGGAGTGACTGTCATGGAGTGACACATTCAAGTATTCCACTTCAAAACATGCAACTAAATGTGTCTGTAGACTGTTATCAGCCATATCACAGAATAGTCAAGTGGTTTAATTACTCTTTTTATGATTGGTAGTGTCAGGCAGATAGGTTAACTGGGAAGTGGGGAGTGGATGTCACTAAGGTGACAACGAATTAACACAATGCATTGGTATTCTAGCACATTATATCGGATAGTTCAAACAGTTTTTATTGCACACAATCTTACCATGTGTCACAGCCACCAGTATGTGTTTGGGAAAAGGGAGCACCATCAGCCTGCTTCAACAACACTTAGAAACCCATTGCAACGGTCAATTGTAGTACAATGTCATGGAGTGACACAAGTCACTGGGACAATGTTATTTATAGTTGTAACAAGTAAAAGAAAAATATATTTATTTCAACAGTTGTTTTGTTATTAAAGTAAATACATTGATTACTGGAACAGGGCACATTTGAATCAATTCTGCATCTTGAAATTATCTAAATAAACATTGACTAAGTTGAGAACTTGTACTGGGACCTAGTAACTTTGCGTCATGGAGTGACATTTGACATTTCAGTCTACATCTGTTGGTATACCAGAAGTGATACATATTTTAGTATGATATATTCACAACCTTTAAGAAGGGTTATGTCCAAAACATTACTTGTAAATATATTTTTTTCAATGAACAGGACCTCTTGCAATGTGTGAACACAAAAAAGTCACTAACAATATGGAAACCCTCATATACCAGCATAGCCTCATAGCGGCATAGCTCTTGGTGAATGTACGTGCCTTACCTATATACCAGCATAGCCTCATAGCGGCATAGCTCTTGGTGAATGTACGTGCCTTACCTATATACCAGCATAGCCTCATAGCGGCATAGCTCTTGGTGAATGTCGTGCCTTATCTATATACCAGCATAGCCTCATAGCGGCATACATTCACCAAGAGCCATGCCACTATGAGGCTATGCTGGTATATAGGTAAGGCACGTGTTTCTTGGCGAGTTTCAGGAAGGCTGCTGCTTTCGATAGTTTGTAGTGATGAATGCGGACACGGAATGCATCTCTCTCTGTTGCTCCACCGTCCTTCCAGAAAGGATAATTTGCAGTGATCAGTATTGGCATGCGTGGGACGATCGCTGCTCCTCGGTTCTTCACGGCTACTTCTGTTGGTGTTCCCTCTGCCAGCTTTTTCATTGTTTGGAGTGTTTCTAACGTGAATGCTGGTTCCTCAATCAGGGCGACGCTGGCATGAGCGAGCTCCATGAAAGGGAATGAGGTTGTCCCTTATACAGTGGCTGGGTATTTGTATAGTGCAGTCAAACTACATGCGACAAAACTTTTGCCACTGTTAAGAAGATGAGGTTCTTTTTTTGGTGTCTTCTTGGCGAGTACGTCCCATATGTCTCTTATGAATGGTCCGACGGGGATTTGGTGAAACTGGAGCCAGTGTGTCAGGAGTTGGTGTGACGTGTCCACATCCAACTAGGCCGGGTTGGCTGTGAACTTGGTCCAGTCCATGTTTTGATAGATTTTCTCTATCCCTTGAATGCATTCCAGGAATCTATCCATTGCAAACGCTTTCTGCAGTGTGCTGTCGAATTGGGGATGAGTGAGTGCATTTTCGAAGTTCTCAGTGTTGTTGCCGGCGAGTGTTCTTTTATTTGCCATTTTAGGTAGCTGTACAGGGACATCGTTCGCCCGCTTTTCAGGATGATTGTTTCTGGATATTTGTTTTCGTCGTCGCTGTGTGTAACGGGCCGAAACAGATTCGTGAGGTTAGAGAACAATAACAACCTTTCGGTAGAAACTACAATCTTTATTAAGTAATCAAGACACACGATGGGATGACTAACTATAATTAATACCAAACACAAACACAACCACAAACACAACCCGACCAGGTCCTCGACTCTCTATTGGGCCCGTCGCATCGCCCTTACAACTCAGTTATTGCGTACACTGTACAGGGTTGCCAACTCCGTCACGGTTTCTCTGGATCATCCCTGTTATGTCACGGATTCTTTAGTAGACAGCCACTTTCACCAACGTACCTCGTGGTGTAATCTTATCGCACCGCCAAAAAGGAGTGTCACACTGAAATTAAGCTACCCTAAAAAAAGGGCGCCCTAGTACATGATGCGAAGTGACAGAGTAGGGTATAACCGTGCTGCAGTGAGCACCTGGTTACATCCATCCCCTCTTGAATCTCCAATATTCCTCGGAGATTCATGAAATTAAAAGTCAGTAACTAACACAACTACCAATTATAGCCACAACTACATGTGTTAATCACCATAACACACTATCCTCTACTCTCAACCGGACGTTACAGTTGTTGCAGTGACCTGCCCTTGGATGTCTACAAGAACGTGGTTCCCTGTGTACGTTGGAATGATATCCAGCAGTGCGCCTACCACTACGCCGAGGAACGACCTCGTTTTCATCACTCGTGTCACTACTGGACGTCACAGAACTCACTAATGGAGAGACATTGGGGGGAGTCGCTGACCACGCATCCGCCACTGCTATGACACCGTCATCGGAACTGGACGAGCAGTCACGTGCATAAGGCCTCGTCCAGCGTATACGAGGAGTGGTCGCTCTTGATCGAGATCGTGCGGGTTGTATGTCTTCCGGGAACAACGGACGCTCGGTGATCTTCAGCTCAGCCCGGCCAACAGTACGTGGAAGGCCAAACCCGTCCGCTGGCTCCACTGTGTATACGTTGTGTTGTCCATGCCTACTAACCACGCGATACACTCGGTCTTTGAACGCATCTTGGATCTTGTTTCGTCCGGCAGGGTGATTCCGGACGTAAACAAGTGTACCGATCGGAATTGGCTGATCCGTAGCCTTGCGGTCGAATGCCAATTTTCTTGTTGTGGCAGCCTGTTGGAGACGCCTGTTGACAGTGGCATAGACCTCCTGTAGTCGCTGCTGGTGGAGACTCACCCAAGACTCTGGATCGTCATTCCCACCTTCTACCGGCATGTCAACGTCAAACTGTAGATCCACCGGTAGTCTGGCATGCCGTCCAAACATCAAATAGAAAGGACTGTGCCCTGTTGACGCATGTGGTGTGACATTGTAAGAGTAGACAAGTTCTTGTAAGTACTCCGGCCATCTTCGTTTCTTCTCTTCTGGGAGACTGCGCAACAAGCCATGTAGCGTCCTGTTAAACCTTTCCGTTTGACCATTCCCTTGTGGATGATACGGGGTGGTCCGTGACTTCTTCATGCCGTACATGGTGCAGAGATGGCGAATGACTTTGCCTTCGAAGTTTGCGCCCTGGTCAGAATGGATTCTCGCGGGCGTCCCGTATTTGCACAGCCATTCATGGACGAATGCTTTGGCGGTAGTCTGTGCAGTCTGGTCTTTCGTAGCTACCGCCACGGTAAACTTTGTGAACACGTCCGTAATCACAAGTACGTCTTCCTTGCCACCAGCTCGTTCCAACTTCGTAAAGTCCATACAGACCACTTCCAATGGTCTGGTAGCGAGGATGCTCTCCATGGGTGTTCTCACTGGTTTGTAGGGCATCTTAGCTAAAGTGCACCTCTTGCAGCTTGCTAACCACTCAATCACAGACGTCCTTATGCCGGGCCAGTAGAACCGCTCTCTGATCAAAGCCTCTGTTCTCTCTCCACCCTGATGACCAGCATTATCGTGCAGCCCCTGTAGTACCTCCTTCTGGAAACATTCCGGGACCAGTAGTTGTAGAACTTGGTTACCCGACACATCTTTCGTGCAGCGGTAAGCAAGGCCATTGCGTGACGTTACGTTGCGCTGCTGTTTTAACCATGCTGCAGCTGTTTTGGGTATCTCCTGCCTTTCTCGATGGGTAGGTCGTCTGTCAATCTCATGGAATTTCATCACTGTAGAGATGCCTACATCCTCAGCTTGCATCCGTATGATGTCTCCTCGTTGGTAGCCAGGCAGTGTAGATGACACATCTACGGTGGAACACTTGACATCCTCTCCCAGTTGAGTGTTGTGCATTATCGTGCTCTGCAGCGCCATGGGCAATGCAGTACAGGTCAATGCCGACGCCATGCAACTGGATATCACGTCAGTCTCTTCAATCGGGTGGGGTTTCCTGGACAGCCCATCAGCGTTGGCGTTGGTCTTCCCCGGCCGGTACTTGATGTCGAAGTTGAAACTCGCCAATGCATTCACCCAACGTTGTTCTAAGGCTGGCAATTTCTTCTGGGTCAACACGTGAGTGAGAGGGTTGTTGTCGGTATAGACGGTAAAGTGTGCGCCATACAGGTAATCACGCAGCTTTTCTGCAACGACCCACTTGAGTGCAAGCAGCTCCAGTTTCTTACTGCTGTAGTTATTCATGTTCTTCTCCCCGCCGCGTAGTCCTCTACTTACATAGGCAATGACTTTGCTCTTCCCATTCTGTACCTGTGATAGCACGGCTCCGAGACCATCATTTGAGGCATCTGTCTCGACCACAAACGGCAGACTGAAGTCCGCGAAACCAAGTACTGGCGTGCTCGTCATGGCATGCTTCAGCGTATCAAACGCATGCTGGAGACTAGCATCCTCACTCCAACGCGTTTCGACTGATACAGACTTCCGCCTCCTACATGCCTTTCCAGGTTCACAATCCGACAAGAGTTGGTGTAGTGGCTTAGCGAGTTGAGCGAAGCCCTTCACAAATCG
The DNA here is from genome assembly GCA_020002185.1 of Paraescarpia echinospica. Classification (NCBI taxonomy): domain Eukaryota; kingdom Metazoa; phylum Annelida; class Polychaeta; order Sabellida; family Siboglinidae; genus Paraescarpia; species Paraescarpia echinospica. The sequence continues at coordinate 914,948 of CM034541.1, read as the reverse complement.
TCTATAGTAACTGCAGAAGCCAAGGAAGGAGCGGACATCTTTCGTCGTCTTCGGCACAGGCCAATCTGTCACCGCTTGTATCTTATCCGTGGCAGTTGCTATTCCAGTGGCTGATATTTCATGGCCAAGAAAGGTAACTTTCTTCTGGAAAAACTTGCACTTCTTCAGCTCAAGCTTCAGTCCCTGTTCCTGCAGCTTCCTGAAGACCATCTCCAAGCGCTCTATGTGTTCTTCCACCGACCGGGAGTACACTAGAATGTCATCCAAATATACGAGAAGGACGCGGAATATGTCATCGCGAAACATGTCTTGCATCAGGCGCTGATACGTCGCGGGTGCATTACAAAGTCCAAATGCCATCCTGTTGAACTCAAACAGCCCCACTGGCGTAGTGAAAGCAGTCTTTACTTTATCCTCTTCGGCGATCTCCACCTGATAGTAAGCTGTCTGAAGATCCATCGTGCTGAATATAGCAGCTCCATTGAGTGCATCAAGAGATTCTTCGATGCGTGGCAACGGATAAGCATCCTTTATCGTTCTCGCGTTTAGTCCTCTGTAATCAACGCACATTCGCAGCTCACCGGACTTCTTCCTCACGAGCACCACAGGACTTGAGTAAGGACTGGTGCTGGGTCGTATGATGTCTTTTGATAACAGTTGTCTGATATGTTGCCGCAACTCCTCCATTTGTGTCCAGGGCACTCGTCGGTACGGTTGAGCTCGTACGTGTCCACCGTCCAAGGGTATGTGATGCTGCACGGAGCGGAATCTCCCAGGAATATCATCCTTTGTGGCGAACACACTTCGGTACTTCTCGAACAACTCCGCGACTTTCCCTTGGAGTGGATGATCGTCTAGGCCGGATATATCCAATCCTTCTATCCGCCTGTTGTCATGTGTTACGTGATTGACTTCATTGACCCGTACGCTGATTCCCCCGTTACACAGATCGACTTGTATGTTGTCGTCTTCTACTGCCACACTGGATATGATGCCTAACCTGGTCTTAGGACGCAACCAAACGTCCATCGCTCTGGGATTGTACACTGTCACCGATATTGATGTACCTGACGCTCGTACCACTGATGACGGCAGTATGATGTTGCCGGGCAATGGCGAGCTCAACGGTTCTACCACTGAATCTCCAAGGGCAGGTGCTGTTACTGCGACTGCACATTGGCTATTGGCCGGTATCATTATATCGCTCGTGCCAGCAACTCTCACAAATCCGGTCTCCTTCTTGTTGAGAAGGCTCCTGAATTCCGGGAAGTGCTGCAGAACGTTTGATCCCAGGAGGCCAGGTACCCTCTTTCCATCCACAACTGTAGGAGGCCTGCGCACGACGATGATACCTCGACGTTCGATTGTAGCTCCATCGATTTCAACATCCATCTCCGCTACGCCCACATATGGAATTGTTAAGCCATTAGCCGCTGTTATGGTCAGCCACGAACAAGTGTTTCCATCATACGGGAACCGAGGCTGCATGTGCTGCTTAAAGAAGCTCTCCTCGACCATCGATACTTGGCTTCCGGAGTCCACCAAACAATCTACGATGACTCCACCTATTGTAGCTCTGATGACAGGATGAGGACCAATGGTACGGGTGACAAGATGGTTGACAACTGACGAGCCCTGCTTCCCGGAACCCACTACCGAGCTCATTGCAGTAGGTCCTGCTGAAAACCCTGCTGCTGTTGTGGAGGAAGTCTGGCAGCGTCATCTCGCCTTCGCTTCTGGCAGTCTTTCTTCGTGTGCCCTGGCTTCTGGCAGTAATAGCATACGACACCGCTTCCGCCGTATGCCCTCTGTGGAACCCTGCCCTGACCATGTTCACATCTTGGGGCTGGAGCGGTGGACGGAACCGTCTTCTGTAAAGCGCTGATAGCCGCCGCCTGCTGTTCAAGGGTGCCTTGCTGCTTTGCCAGCTGGTCAGCCACCTTTGACAGGTCGTCCTTCATTTTTAGCAGCACGTCCAACGCTAGACTCTGCTCAGCATCAACCGCTGCAGTCGTTGCCACTTGCTTGGATGTGGTACCCCGCGGTGCACACTCCTCTGCCCATCGCAGAGCAGTCTCTCGCAGTTCTATGAAGGTCGCCCGTGGCTTTGCCTTTAGTTGCTGCTTCAGTTCCCATCGGAGATTGGGATCAGCGACCCCAGCACAAAACTTCTTCAGCAATAATGCACATTCGTCCTGTACCTCATTTGGATCTGCCTTCGTGATCCTCTCCAGCAATTCCATAAGTGCATGGCTATACGCGGCCAGTGACTCACCAGACAATTGGTCTCTTGCCCAGAATTTACTTAGCAATCGGGGCACCAAACCCTTCTTTGTGAACATGTTTCCGCAGTTGTGCCAGCTCAGCTCTCAGGTTTTCCATCTCGTCCATCCCATCCATGATAGACTGCTGATGAATGAACTAGGTCGGGTTGTGTTTGGTTTTCAGAAAAGACACATATTTCTTTCCAACACCAAGATTATCACTGCCTAAAAATATAACCACCCCACTTCTGGTACCAAAATGTAACGGGCCGAAACAGATTCGTGAGGTTAGAGAACAATAACAACCTTTCGGTAGAAACTACAATCTTTATTAAGTAATCAAGACACACGATGGGATGACTAACTATAATTAATACCAAACACAAACACAACCACAAACACAACCCGACCAGGTCCTCGACTCTCTATTGGGCCCGTCGCATCGCCCTTACAACTCAGTTATTGCGTACACTGTACAGGGTTGCCAACTCCGTCACGGTTTCTCTGGATCATCCATGTTATGTCACGGATTCTTTAGTAGACAGCCACTTTCACCAACGTACCTCGTGGTGTAATCTTATCGCACCGCCAAAAAGGAGTGTCACACTGAAATTAAGCTACCCTAAAAAAAGGGCGCCCTAGTACATGATGCGAAGTGACAGAGTAGGGTATAACCGTGCTGCAGTGAGCACCTGGTTACATGTGGAAGAGACGTTTGCGGCCGAGGATGATGGGTATTTCTTTTTCGACGTAGTCTTGGCAGACCCACTCAGTGAATTGGCTCATCACCGGACCTACGCATCCACGCCAGATTATTCGTGGTTCTTGGCTTAGGTAATTTGCCCACGAAGCAGGGAACTTCGTTTGTCGACTTGGCGGGATGTTTCCGCTTGTGCTGCATAGGGCTTTGTGTTGGGACACAACGTTTGCCCACAGTGAATCAGATCCAGGCCGATACGTGCTGCAGTATGTCAGTTGAAAATGATCGTAGTTGTTCCATGGTTTCTTGTCATGACAACTATTCGCGCCGTGATAGACATGTACGTCTCCTTTTTTGAATGAACTGTAGTAGTTTCTTTGCCGCGGTGTGGACGGTTAACCCTGGCTTGCCACCATCGGCGATGTCGCTTATTATCTCGATTTCGCCGTTCGGTTTGGTGCTGATGAAGTCGCTTTTGTTTAGTTTGAAATGTAGGTCGTCGTAGACATGTTGATTTGCAGATGATGCTAAGGTACTTATTCCGTTTTTTGGAATTTGAATGGCAAATTGATGTGGGTTGACCCATGGGTACACCATTTGGTACATGGTGAGTCCAGTTTCTGAAAGTTAAATTTGGTATATTAACAAATCGTGCAAAAGTCGTATAATAATAAACGTATTTTTAATTATTCTTTTGAGTCGTCTCCAGTTACCTGTAACAGATAGATTAACGTGTGAAAGTGGACGTTGTTTGCCCGTCTTGTGTGTTGAATACGTAGTTGCGTAGACCCACAGGTCATTGGCAGATTTGTGTTCGTGTGCTGGATAGTATTGGATTCATGAATATGCCGTTTCTTGGCAATGGTTCGGCTGACCATCCAGCGAACTGTGGGGACCCACGCATTGTCTCGATTTGTATAGTTACTTCATACACTATGGTACACTGCCACACTACCTTTCCTGCCGTGTTTGCGGATGTTTGTATTGGCGGTATTTCTATGACACACTGTGGCGGTGGACTGATGGGAATCATTGGCATTTGAGTCAGTAGACTCCGACCGGGTGTGGACGATTTTTGTCTCAGTTCATTTGCAGCGTTAGCATAGTTTGGCCCTGTGGCCTTGACCAAGTCTGCGGTTTTTTGTCTGGTCGCCAGGAATCATCGTTGATGAAACTGGCTATCTCTACAGGCATGTGTTTGTCAAATGACATCATTGGAGCCATGTAGTAGTCTGAGTCTTTCCAGTTCATGTGCATGTTGTTGAAGAAGTACGGGTTACTGTTTTGCCACATGTACTGCCATGTTTGTCCGGAATACACAAAGTCGAGTTTATCTGTATTCCACAGTGACATTAGTGCGTCTGTGTAGTTCTTCATGCTGTGTCGTGGCGTCTAGGTCGAATTGTTTCTTGAACCATTCTCGTGGAACGATTCGTGTTTGTTGTGTTGTATGTAGTGACCCCTCTTCCCGCGTCCATGGTATGTTGTGTTTCATGTTTGAATTTGGCAGTGTCCCCGTGACTTCCTGATGCTCCATTTTAAAGAAGCCGTATTTAGAGTCTACATAGGCCGTGAAGTAGGGTCTACTGTGGAATTTAAACCCTGCATTGATATTTCCGCCGACTTGTGTTAGTTCGTCGACCAACGGTACTATATTACTCAGTTTGAAGCCACAGGATTGTATTCTCCATGATGTGGAAGATGTGTTTCTATTTCTGCCTTTGTCATACTGCTATTCAAGAAGTGGTATGGCACTACGAGACAGGAGTGAAGGATTGTTAGTTTCCCCATAGTTCCTGTATCTCCACCTATTGTTTCATAACTGAAGGTAGAGAACGCTCTGTCATTGGTGTTAATATAGTGCTGGAACGTTCTATTGAAATGCAGTGTCCGTATTCCTGCTATGTCAGCATGATTTGCTTTAGTGTCTCCCTCTGTAACCGGACCCGAGGTGATTATGAGGTGTGCACCGCCTTACATATTCAATAGTCTTCACCACCCCCTTGTCTTTCATTGGTAGTTGTATCAAGGCTTTTAATTGATTCTTGCTTTGTTACAATGTCTCTGATTGGTTCCAATTATAGCTGTCAATCAAATGTTGGTGATCTCATTTGTATATTTAGCTTTAGCCAATAGCACATAATTATGCTAATAAGCGCGCACCTAGCCTAAACTGTGCCCGCGCCCCTCCCCCCCACACACACACACACATATATATATATGAGAATGTTTGTCATAACACCCGAACTTTGCAACCGAAGGTCTATGCTTATCACATTTCTTCTTCTCGTTATACCCTCTCCCCAGAGATTTTTGTCATCTCATGGTAAAATATATATATAGTGTTGTACATCAGTGTTTTGAAATCACCCCCAACTTGTTATGTATAAACGAATTGATGCTAGTCAAGTTTACATGTTAGCGTTTAACATAACTTACCATTTTATGTACATTCATAGTGTCATATTACAAAATACAATCTAAAGCAAGGTTGTCTGTTCCATTACTCAGAAACAATAAGTGTTCTAATTATTAGCATGCATTTATGTATATTTTGTTTATATTATGCAATTACATTTCAAAGCTCATACAGGGAATGAGTAATGTCACATGGGCAAACAAGTTCTGTCATAAAAAATGAATTTGATATGAATATAAAATTATTATATTATACCAGTACATCCTAATGTTATGTACTTTTTTCTACTTAAAAATAAACAATTGCTATCCAAATTGTGTATATTTTAACTTTAACATAAAATTATTTTTACTTAAAATTCATACAGCCGATCACAGATCAAATTGCTGAAGAGATTTTGAACTACAATTTTCGGAAGATTTATTTTCGTATAATTTTTCCAAAAATTACTAAGAATACTTTAATATTAAATGGCAAATTTGTGCATACCAAAGTTCTTACTAAACAGCTTTGTCGTAATACAGATGAACCTCGCTTTACGGTCACCTCGGTAATACAACCACCTCACAAGTAAGGTCAACATAGGATAGTCCAAAATTATTTTTATAACAGTAAAGTATAAGAAATTAATCTCGCTAACATGGTCACCTCGTCACTCAGGTTACCTTTTGCCCAGTCCCAAGGATGACCTTAATAGCAAGGTTCCGATGTAGTTGCAGTTACCTGATGATGCCAATAAGGCTGTAGTCACGGTTGTCATGGTCGATCCATGGCATCCAATCCTTCACCAAATAGTCGAGCATACCGAGGTTGTATCGACATCTTTGTTCCTCTGAGAGTCCACGCCCGTCGGGTGCTTCATGCCAATCAGCTATATGTCGTACACATTCGGCCTCAGTGTTGTAGTTGTTTTCTTCCATGAAGGATACAACTCCATGGGACAGGAGTCGTTCTACATCCACAACTGTATATTATAAGTTTAACATGTAATATATATTTTATATGTGGTAATATATATTTAAATAGATTCCTTTTGCCAATCATATGCCCTGTGCTTAATGCATTTTTATTTATAAATCTGTGCAACGTTATATATGCAATGCCGTATTCAGTATGATTAACTTTATTAATAAATGGAAAAGAATTAAAATAATATAACTTACATGCGAATTAATTTACATTACTGTCACATTTTGGTGTAGAAGTATCCATTCCGTAGAACTAGCCTGTGGCAACAGACTAGATTTGATGACACTGACAGCTACGCAACTTCGATTCCTTTCGTGTAGGCCTACTGTTGACCCTTTGCAATGCATCGTAAACAGTGTACTGTAGGCCTTGCCATACATTCATGTTCACTGTTATGAATGAAAATTACAAATTAACTCAGTAGTTTAACTATGCATAGTACGACATATACCGTCTAGTGTCAACCACGTGAAAACAGCGTCTATTACTTGTAACAATAATTATATAACAAATATTTTTCAAATACGAAACGCCGCGCTAGTAAACGTGGGCGATAAAGGGGAAATGCCTAGAATGCACTTGGCAAATTGATAACTAAAAGTTCTGGTTCTTTTTGGTTCTTTTTAAAACTTAGATTCTACAGTTTATAAAGAATGTGAGGGCGCTTAAATGGCGTTTATATATTAGTGGAGTGTACCCCTAGCGGACTATAGGAGAACTGAACCTGCATCATTTCTCGAGCATTTGACAACGCTACAGTTTATTGTATCTACCTATACAGTACTATGCTTTATGACTCGTTTATTCATTGCTGAAGATGCGTGTAAGTTGTCACACTACATAAACATCGATGCAAATACACAAGGGTGTTATTTATGAATAAACGAACAATCTGCAGCATTGTATTAAGCACTCGTCGATAATCCGGCCTGTTATCGCTCACGCTCGCATACGCGAATACGGTGGTCGCACCTGGTGCATAATCTACCGTTGTGATCATGGATCCGGCCACGCCCACGGTAGATGTAAAGTGTCCCGTCGACAGATGCGAATACCGCCCGAATGTCACCGACGCCACGCTCGCAGCTACACTCCTCACCATCCACGCGCAGAGTCAGCATGTCGCCACACCCGCGCCCAGCCACGCTGCCGGCGCCACGGCCAAGGTGGAGAAAATTAGCCGCCCGACCGTTGATGAGGGGATCTCCCTGGAAGATTGGCTATATTTCGAGCAACGTTGGCGTGAATATAAAGACGCTACGCGAGTCGCCGGCTCCGACCTCACTTACCAGCTCCTGGATTGCTGCAATCCCGAGGGACTACGGAAGAACCTCGTGCGGGTTCACCGTGATGCGCTGGCCTCCTGCAGCGAACGAGACCTACTGGCCAACATTAAGAAGTCGGGACGTGCTGTCGAAGATGCGGCAGGACCGAGACGAACCTGTCCGCGCCTACAGCGCTCGACTCAAGGGGCAAGCGCGAGTTTGCCAGTTCGTCGTCAAATGTCAGTGCCCGAGCTGCCCGAACCACGACGCATGCGTTGGGGCAGATTACAGCGACATTGTGGTGCGGGACCAGGTCGTCCTGGGCTGCGCCGATCATGACATCAAACTGGATTGTCTGACCGAGAAGGGACCGAGTACACCTCTCGAAGAGGTTGAGGCGTTTGTTGAGGGCAAGGAATCGGGAAAGATTTCCCTCCAGCAGCTGAGCGACGGATCCGAGGCGGCTGCCCAGATCAGCTCATTCCGGAAACAGCAGAGAGCGGTCTTCAAACAACATGCCCCACCCACACCCCTCCCTACTCCGCGGTGCACACACTGCGGCCAGATCGGCCATGGTAGCAGCAGGGACGAACGCTCTGACAACTGCCCGGCATACGGCCAAACCTGCACCAAATGCGGCAAGAAAGGTCACCTTGGGACCGTATGCAGACAAAAGTCGACGGCCGGCACACTCTATGTGCAATGCCGCCCGCGCCGGTCACCGCAGAGGGAAACCGCTACAGCTCTCTTCCAGTCACTATGCAGTGTGGAGAACGCGCCGCCTGTCGACAACGAGATCGTCTGCAACCTCGGGGATTTCAAACTCGAACACTGCGTTTACGACGCCACTCAAGACACGTGGGTGAAGAAATCCTCGGCCCCACAACCTACACTGTCGTTATACATCACTCACTACCTGTGCGACACTCGCGTTCTCGGCCTCCGCACGCCACTGAGGCGCCCGACTAAGGCTGCGTTGGTGTCGGTAGTGGTTGATACAGGCTGCCAATCGTGCCTGGCTGGGACGAATCTATTCTCCAAGCTCGGACTCACCGAGCAATGCCTGAGCAAAACACGTCTGCAGATGTCAGCTGCCAACGGAAACAATCTGGACATAATCGGGGCGATCGCCCTGCGCCTATCAGACTCCGCTTCTCCAGGTGGCACAGAAACACGTCAAATTGTCTACATATGCCGAGACACGAGCGACTTCTTCTTGTCTCGAGGAGCATGTGTGGCGCTAGCCATTGTGTCGCGTAACTTCCCTGACGCCGGCCAAAGCCAACAGCCCTCAGCGGAGGTGAATACGTGCAGCGCCGCCTCCGAGTCGTCGATGACCGCGGCCTGTGAGTGCCCCCGCCGTCAACCTCCACCACTGCCTCCGCAAGAGCTGCCCTATCCAGCCGTTGAGGACAACCGCAGAAAATTGGAGCAGTGGTTGCTGTCGCACTACAAGGCTAGCACATTCAACACGTGTCTCCACCAGCCTCTCCTCCCGATGGAGGGCCCGCCACTCCGGCTAATGATTGACCCAAACGCCAAGCCTGTCACCTGCCACACACCGATCGACGTCCCGATTCACTAGCGAAGCGACGTGAAGGCCGGCCTCGACCAAGACTGCAGTATGGGCGTCATTGAGAAGGTACCAACTGACACCCCTGTCACCTGGTGTCATCGCATGGTTATCGGCGCAAAGAAGAACGGGAAGCATCGACGGACTGTTGATCTCCAGGCCCTTAACGCTAGTGCCACCAGGGAGACCCACCACACCCATGGACCCTTTCACCAAGCGAGATCGGTGCCTCATGGAATAAAGGAAACGGTGTGTGACGCCTGGAACGGCTACCACGCTGTCCCACTCCACCCCGACTACCGCCACCTCACGACGTTCATAACGCCTTGGGGCCGCTATCGATACCGCTCAATACCCCAAGGATATGTGGCGTCTGGCGATGGCTTCACACGGCGGTTCGATGAGATCGTCGCCCACATACCCAACAAGACAAAATGCATCGACGATACCCTACTGTGGGCGAACAACATCGAGCAGGCCTTTTGGCAGGCAGTGCAGTGGCTGGACACGTGTGGCCGCAATGGCATCACGCAGAATCCGGACAAGTTTGTGTTCGGTAAAGACACCGTCGAGTTTGCAGGCTTTGATATATCACCCACGTCAGTGAAACCATGCTCGAAGGTGTTGCAGTCGATAAAGGACTTCCCGACACCGAGGAATGTCACAGACATCAGAAGCTGGTTCGGCCTCGTTAACCAGGTGGCTTATGCCTTCGCCGTAGCGGACCACATGCAACCATTCCGCGACCTCCTGAAGCCAGATCAGCCGTTCGCCTGGACGGAACATTTGGATCGCCTGTTCAGGCAGTCGAAAGTCGTGATCATCGACCAGATCAGGCAAGGAGTCGATATCTTCGACCAGTCACGCCCGACGTGCCTCGCCACAGACTGGTCTAAGGAAGGGCTCGGGTACTGGCTAGTCCAGAAACACTGTGACTGCGCTGGTGTCCGACCGTTCTGCTGCAAGTTGGGCTGGAAAGTAGTGCTGATGGGCAGCCGTTTCACACACGGCGCTGAGTCACGTTATGCCCCCATCGAGGGCGAGGCGCTGGCAGTTGTAGACGCCCTTGACAAGGCTCGACATTTCACCCTGGGATGTTCGGACCTCATGGTAGCAGTAGACCACAAGCCACTACTCAAGGTGCTGGGTGACCGCGCCCTCGACGACATCACAAACCCTCGCTTGCGGAACATTAAGGAAAAGTCGCTGCGGTACCGGTTTCGCGTGCTCCACATCCCCGGCGTTCGCCGGGCGACGCCGAGACTCCCGACCTGCCCGATGCCGTGGCCGCGGCAGCCCCCGCAGCCCTCCGATCCCGCGCTCACAGACTTGCGCGTCCACGGTCACGGAACTCTTCAAGTCGGTCACATGGGACGATGTGCGCACTGCCACGGCGAGCGACCCCGACATGTCCGCTCTAGTGGATGTCATCCACAACGGCTTTCCTGACACGCCATCAGCCATGCTCAGTGCCAACCGCACGTACCACCTGTACCGGGAGAAGCTAACCGAGTACGACGGCGTCATCCTTTACAAGGACAGAATCGTCATACCACCCACTCTCCGAGCACATGTCTTGCAGGCACTCCACTCGGCTCACCAGGGTATTTCGATGATGGTGTCGCGAGCAGAGGGGTCATTCTTCTGGTCAGGTATGACTTCGGCAATTGAAGAGACACGTGCACACTGTACAGCGTGCAACCGCATGGCGCCGTCACAACCAAACTCGCCGCCTACACCACTAACACGACCAGTCTACCCCTTCCAGGCGATATGTGCTGACTACTTCAGCTACGGCGGCCATCACTACCTCGTCGCCGTGGACAGATACTCTAATTGGCCTATCGTAGAAGAGAACGGCATCGCCGAGGAGCTCTCCTCGGACGGGGGACCTGAGTTCAAGGCAGGCGCTATAAAGACATTTCTCCAGAACTGGGGTATACGTCACCGCATCAGCAGCGTAGCAAACCCACACAGCAACTGCAGGGCGGAAGTCGGGGTGAAAACGGTCAAGCGGATGCTGGTTGGCAGCACGAGCCCAGGTGGTTCCCTGAACACCGACGCATTCCAACGGGCCATGTTAGCCTACAGAAACACGCCAGATCCGATGTCGAAGGTCAGTCCTGCCGAGATCATCTTTGGACGCCGCATCCGGGACTTCATCCCAGTACCGCCCGGACAGTACCTACCCCATTGGACGTGGCGCGAAACACTGCAAGCAAGAGAGGACGCACTACGTGTCCGACACATGAGGGCACATGAGCGACTGTCGGAGCACACACGTGTCCTACCTCCACTCACTATCGGCAACTGCGTAAGGCTGCAGAATGTGGTTGGCCCGCACCCAACCAAGTGGGACCGCACCGGAATCGTAGTTGAGGTACGACAGTACGACCAATATGTCGTACGAGTGGACGGGTCGGGGCGTGTCACACTCCGTAACAGGAAACACCTACGCCTGTACACGCCGCATATCGCCAGGGCCCCGTTGATCAACTCGCCATCTGTCATTCCCCCCGCCACGACCACGCCACCGTCGCCCATGCTACCCGAGACACCGACCCAGCCCGCCGACCCAGTGTCGCCTCTACCCAGGCTGACTACACCCGTGCCAGCGACCCCGGCCAGGCCCGAGTCCGGCGCCGGGCAGCCTCCTCGTACTAGTCGTGAGATGCTCCAGCTGGCCGCGCCCCCACCCACACCGGCCGCTGAGGTTCCGCCACCGATCCCTGCTCTGACACCCGCTGTTCGGCGACTTGGCGGTCGCACCCGGCGACCTCCAAGGAGACTAGTGGAGGAAATGTAGAGGGTCACACGTCCATTGTCAGCCCTCTGGCTCGAGGACTTGGGGAGCATAGTGGAGTGTACCCCTAGCAGACTATAGGAGAACTGAACCTGCACCATTTCTCGAGCATTTGACAACGCTACAGTTTATTGTATCTACCTATACAGTACTATGCTTTATGACTCGTTTATTCATTGTTGAAGATGCGTGTAAGTTGTCACACTACATAAACATCGATGCAAATACACAAGGGTGTTATTTATATATCTAACAATAAATTAGTATTTTGCAATTTTTTTCGAAAATGTCCGTGTTCTCGCGTCACTCAAATTCAATTTACGAATATTGACTATTCAGATCCTAAAAAACATGACGGTTACACTGGTTCGCTCACTTGGTTATCAATAAGTGAATTCGTCACAAGGTATCAATAGAAAACGACGTAAATGTATAACATGCAGCAATTGAAAAAGAGCCTCAAAAACCTACCGAGTGGGCGGAGCTGAACTTGTCAACATTTAGTGCGCATGACCTGAGCCTGCCAACCTCATGTGCCCTCTCCCGTAACGATGATCAATGGAGCTGTACTTTCACACTATTCAACTGTCATATTCTTATCGCGATCTACGCTGCGAGCGACTGTAGTGTTTTTCAAACGTGCAAAGTGCAGTCTCCCAAACGTCGAATGGTAACAACAGATGGTGTTGTCATAGCGTTGACTTATAGGACATGTAAACGAGTTGCATCACGTTGAAAATGGATATTAAATTCAGAGAAAGGGGAGATTAATTATTTATCAAGTTTTTTCCGTGTACAATTTACATGCGCGTGTATGTGTGTACGTGTGTGCAATGTTTACGCGCATGTGTGGTGTGGTATGTGTGTGTGTGTGTTCGTGCGTGTGTACACGTGTACGCGTGTGTGCATGTGTGTGTGCGTGCGTGAGTGTTCACGTGTGTGCATGTGTGCGTGTGTGTGTGCATGTTTACGCGCGTGTGTGGTGTGGTACATGTGGGTGTGTGCGTGTGTGTTTGCGCGTGTGCATGTGTGTGTGCGCGCGTATGTGTGCGTGCGTGCGTAGTGAAGTGTAGTCTAGTATAGTGTAGTGTAGTTTTAGTGTAGTCTACTGCAGTGTAGCGTACTGTAGTTTAGTGTAATGCACTGTAGTGTAGTCTAGTGTAGTCTAGTCTAGTCTAGTCTAATGTAGTGTAGTGTAGTGTAGTGAAGTGTAGTGTAGTGTAGTGAAGTGACGTATAGTATAATGAAATGTAGTCTAGTGTAGTGTAGTTTTGGTGTAGTCTAGTCTAGTCTAATGTAGTCTAGTGTAGTGTAGTGTAGTGTAGTGTACTGTAGTGAAGTGACGTATAGTATAGTGAAATGTAGTCTAGTGTAGTGTAGTTTTGGTGTAATCTAGTGTAGTCAAGTGTAGTGTAGTGTAGTGCAGTGCAGTGCAGTGTAGTGTAGTGTAGTGTAGTGAAGTGACGTATAGTATAGTGAAATGTAGTCTAGTGTAGTGTAGTTTTGGTGTAGTCTAGTCTAGTCTATTGTAGTGTAGTGCAGTGTAGTGTACTGTAGTGAAGTGACGTATAGTATAGTGAAATGTAGTCTAGTGTAGTGTAGTTTTGGTCTAGTCTAGTCTAGTCTAGTCTAATGTAGTGTAGTGTAGTGTAGTGAAGTGAAGTGACGTATAGTATAGTGAAATGTAGTCTAATGTAGTGTAGTTTTGGAGTAGTCTAGTCTAGTCTAATGTAGTGTAGTGCAGTGTAGTGTAGTGTAGTGTAGTGTAGTGTAGTGTATTGAAGTGAAGTGACGTATAGTATAGTGAAATGTAGTCTAGTGTAGTGTAGTTTTGGTGTAGTCTAGTCTAGTCTAATGTAGTGTAGTGTAGTGTAGTGTAGTGAAGTGACGTATAGTATAGTGAAATGTAGTCTAGTGTAGTGTAGTTTTGGTGTAGTCAAGTGTAGTGTAGTGTAGTGTAGTGTAGTGAAGTGAAGTGACGTATAGTATAGTGAAATGTAGTCTAATGTAGTGTAGTTTTGGTGTAGTCTAGTCTAGTCTAATGTAGTGTAGTGTAGTGAAGTGACGTATAGTATAGTGAAATGTAGTCTAGTGTAGTGTAGTTTTGGTGTAGTCTAGTGTAGTCAAGTGTAGTATAGTGTAGTGTAGTGTAGTGAAGTGAAGTGACGTATAGTATAGTGAAATGTAGTCTAGTGTAGTGTAGTTTTGGTGTAGTCTAGTGTAGTGTAGTGTAGTGAAGTGAAGTGACGTATAGTATAGTGAAATGTAGTCTAGTGTAGTGTAGTTTTGGTGTAGTCTAGTCTAGTCTAATGTAGTGTAGTGTAGTGTAGTGTAGTGAAGTGACATATAGTATAGTGAAATGTAGTCTAGTGTAGTGTAGTTTTGGTGTAGTCTAGTGTAGTGTAGTGTAGTGAAGTGAAGTGACGTATAGTATAGTGAAATGTAGTCTAGTGTAGTGTAGTTTTGGTGTAGTCTAGTCTAGTCTAATGTAGTGTAGTGTAGTGAAGTGAAGTGACGTGACGTATAGTATAGTGAAATGTAGTCTAGTGTAGTGTAGTTTTGGTCTAGTCTAGTCTAGTCTAATGTAGTGTAGTGTAGTGTAGTGTAGTGAAGTGACGTATAGTATAGTGAAATGTAGTCTAGTGTAGTGTAGTTTTGGCGTAGTCTAGTGTAGTCAAGTGTAGTGTAGTGTAGTGTAGTGTAGTGAAGTGAAGTGACGTATAGTATAGTGAAATGTAGTCTAGTGTAGTGTAGTTTTGGTGTAGTCTAGTCTAGTCTAATGTAGTGTAGTGTAGTGTAGTGTAGTCTAGTCTAATGTAGTGTAGTGTAGTGTAGTGAAGTGAAGTGACGTATAGTATAGTGAAATGTAGTCTAGTGTAGTGTAGTTTTGGTGTAGTCTAGTCTAGTCTAATCTAGTCTAATGTAGTGTTGTGTAGTGTAGTGTAGTATAGTGTAGTGTAGTGTAGTGTAGTGAAGTGAAGTGACGTATAGTATAGTGAAATGTAGTCTAGTGTAGTGTAGTTTTGGCCTAGTCTAGTCTAGTCTAATGTAGTGTAGTGTAGTGTAGTGTAGTGAAGTGAAGTGACGTATAGTATAGTGAAATGTAGTCTAGTGTAGTGTAGTTTTGGTGTAGTCTAGTCTAGTCTAATGTAGTGTAGTGTAGTGTAGTGAAGTGACGTATAGTATAGTGAAATGTAGTCTAGTGTAGTGTAGTTTTGGTCTAGTCTAGTCTAGTCTAATGTAGTGTAGTGTAGTGTAGTGTAGTGTTGTGAAGTGAAGTGACGTATAGTATAGTGAAATGTAGTCTAGAGTAGTGTAGTTTTGGTGTAGTCTAGTGTAGTCAAGTGTAGTGTAGTGTAGTGTAGTGTAGTGCAGTGTAGTCTATAATCTAGTCTAGTCTAGTCTAGTGTACTGTACAGTGCATGTGACACACTGCAATTGTGCTACATAGTATCATGACGCTATGCCTATTACGTTCTATCATGATTGTCGTTTTATTAACCAATGACGTTCCTCCTTTTATTCGTATTTGAATAAAGATATCGAATTCATACAAAGCGTGCTTGTGGCATGGTGTCAGAAATATAAACAACTACGCCTACTCAAGTAAGTTGTACTTTTGCGCACAAATGCCGCACTAGTCTATAACTATGGAATCGCTACGAAGGCCCGATACTATGCGTTTTGACGCGGCCAATCTAGCGGTAACTTGGCGAAGATGGAAAGCAAATTTCAATGTGTACCGACAAGCTGCGGAACTGAGCGATAAAGCAGCCGTTACGCAAGTCGCAATTCTACTGCACAGCATGGGGTTCGACGCGGTTGAAATTCATGAAACGTTCACGTATGGTACAGATGAAGACAAAACTGACATTGAAGTTGTGCTACGAAAATTCGACGACTATTGCATTCCACGCGAGAATAGCGTCTACGAGCGATACAAATTCTGGAGCAGAGACCAGAAAGAGGGCGAGAGCATTGATCAGTGGGTCACTGATTTGCGCACTCGTGCGTCGACTTGCAATTTTGGAGATCAACAGGAGCTGTTGCTTAGAGACAAAATGGTGTTCGGCGTGCGTGACGAACGCATAAAAGAACGATTACTCAGGGAAACTGACCTAACTCTTGGTAAGGCACTGTCCATATGCAGAGCTTCCGAAGTTAGCAAGGCACAGTTACAAACGATGTCAACGAGTGGCAACCCTGAAACAAGCACTGAAGTTCACGTCATCAAACGCCGACAAGCTGACAAATATAAAGCTAAAGAGAGCACCAAACTGATACGCGATTGCAAGTACTGTGGGCGAACGCACGAAGCAAAGAAATGTCCCGCGTTTGGAAAAGTCTGCAGTCAATGCCAGCGACGCAACCATTTCGCAGCGGTTTGCAAGTCAAAAGTGGTGCGAGCAATAGACTGCGATGTTCGTGACGTCGAAAACGAACTGTTCATTGGTTCGTTGTTCATTGGTGACATTCAAGACAAGTGGCAGGCAGACGTATCATTTAATGATACACGAATTCGTTTCAAGCTTGACACCGGTGCTCAGGCAAACGTGCTGCCATATCATGTGTACTCAACGTTTGCGAGCAGCGTGCCAATGAAACCGACAAGCTGTGTTCTAACGGCATTTGGAAACTCCAAGGTACTGCCTATGGGTACAGTCGTGCTAACCCACACGAGCGGTGATGAACGACATGCGGTTTCATTCTACATCGTCGACGATATCAAGTCAGCAATACTTGGACACGACGCATGCGAACGCTTGAAGCTGGTGTCCCGCCACAACATTGATGAAGTGAAGACGAATGAGAAGGGCAAGCTCACCAAAGAAGATCTGCTAAGCGAATACCAAGCAGTGTTCAACGGCACAGGCATGTTTGCCAAAGAATATCACATCGAGACATCGAGTGAAGTCAGGCCGTGCATCCAGCCGCAACGCAGAATCCCATACACACGTCACGATAAACTGAAACAGACACTTGATGACTTGAAGCAGAGAGAAATTGTCGATGACGTCGATCGTCCTACGGATTGGGTCAGCAACCTCGTTATAACGGAGAAGAAGAACGGGTCGATGCGTGTGTGCTTAGATCCGAAGCCTCTCAATACAGCCATCAAGAGAGAGCATTATGAAATGCCAACAGTCGCTGACGTCCAGGCCAAACTGGCTGGGAAGAAGATATTCACTGTGCTTGACCTCAAGGATGGGTTTTGGCAAGTGCGTTTGAGTGACGAATCATCATATCTCACAGCGTTCAACACACCGTGGGGTAGAATGCGCTTCCTAAGAATGCCGTTTGGCATATGCTCAGCCAGCGAAGTCATGCAGAAGCGGAACATGGAGACGTTTGGTGACATCCACAATGTGCATATTATCGGCGATGACATGATTATCGCAGCTGTCGACAACGAAGAGCATGACGCGATCATCCGACTGGTAATGGAACGTGCGCAGGCAAGTCACGTGACATTCAACAAATCGAAGATACAATACAAGGTCAACCAGGTGAAGTACATGGGTCACATCCAGACGCCAGATGGTTTCAAACCTGACATCGACAAAGTGAAAGCCATATTTGAGATGCGTCGACCTGAAGACAAGACTTCACTGAGACGGTTCCTTGGAATGGTGAAATTCCTGTCGAAATTCATCCGGAACGAGTCTGACATTACAGCGCCACTCCGATCGTTATTGGCAACGGACGTCGAGTGGGCGTGGCATCCGGAACATGACGCAGCCATCGAGAGACTCAAAACAATATTGACCAGTAAACCAGTGCTGCGATATTATGATGTCACGAAGCCCGTCAAAATACAGAGTGACGCATCGCAACGAGGCCTTGGCGCTGCATTGATCCAAGAGCGGCAGCCAGTGGCATACTCATCACGGGCAATGACATCCGCTGAGTGCAACTACGCTCAGATTGAGAAAGAACTCTTGAGTATAATCTACGCGTGCGAAAAATATCACCAATACATCTACGGAAAGGTGGTGGAGGTCGAGACAGATCATCGACCTCTGGAAGCAATTCTGAAGAAGCCGATCGCACGGGCATCACCTCGCATCCAGCGTATGATGATACGCCTGCAACGATACGAAATCAATGTAAAGTACGTGCCGGGTCGTCTCATGTACCTCGCTGACACGCTGTCGCGAGCGTACAATCCTAAACAGGAAGAAACGAACGATCTACATGCCGACATGGAAGTCATGGTGCATACACTGGTGGAAAACATCCCGATGAGTGCTGTACGAAGAGAGCAGATACAGACAGCGACCGCAGCCGATGAGACGATGTCGATCCTGAGACAACAGATCAGGCATGGCTGGCCTGAGTATAGACGAGATGCGCCGATCGTCATCCAACAGTACTGGCACCAGCGAGACGAGCTGCACGAGGCTGAAGGCATCGTGTTCTTAGCCGACAAGATAGTGGTGCCAGCATCCCTGAGACAACAAATGTTGAAAGTCATCCACGAAAGTCATCTCGGTGCGGAGAAGTGCAAGGCCAGAGCGCGCATGTGCTTGTATTGGCCGGGCATGAGCACCGACATAGAGGAAGTCGTGTCGAAGTGCCAAGCGTGTCTGAGGTACAGACCAAGGCAACAGCGTGAGCCGCTGAAGCCTCATCCCATCCCCAGTCTACCTTGGGAGAAAGTTGGTATGGACGTCATGACATACAACAACCATGACTACTTAGTGATTGTGGATTATTATTCCAAGTACCCTGAACTATGCAAGCTCGACAGTAAGACGGCCAGCAGTTTGGTTGTGCACTGCAAGTCGGTGTTCGCGAGGCACGGCATACCTCGCGAAATCATCAGTGACAACATGCCATTTAACAGTGCCACCTTCAAGGCGTTCCTGTCCGAGTGGGGAGTTGAGGGAACAACATCCAGTCCGCGGTACCCACAGTCAAACGGTGAGAGCGAGCGTTTCGTTCAAACGCTGAAGCGCATGCTGCAGAAGGCGAATTTCGATCACCGTAACCCATACATTGCGCTCTTAGAGTATCGAAACACGCCGGTGTCTGGCATGACGTTATCGCCAGCTGAGATGTTGATGAGCCGTACGTTGAGGACGAAGTTGCCTGATTCGAAGTCGGCGTTGCGTCCACGGGTAGTCAGCGCAATTTCTCAACTACTACAACGCCAGGCGACGTACGCCAACCACTACGACCGTGGCGTGCGTACGC
This sequence comes from Paraescarpia echinospica, assembly GCA_020002185.1. Lineage (NCBI taxonomy): Eukaryota > Metazoa > Annelida > Polychaeta > Sabellida > Siboglinidae > Paraescarpia > Paraescarpia echinospica. Next base: position 895,758 of record CM034541.1, on the reverse strand, counting down.
TACCTCCACTGCGTGAAGGCGATGCCGTACGCATTCGCTCCGGTGCAACATGGGAGCGAGCCGTCGTGAGCCGAGTCGAGAATACTCCTCGCTCATATACGGTGACAAACGAAAACGCGCAGGCATACCGACGAAACCGGCGCGACCTCCTGAAGACGAAGGAGAAGCCGCCGCTCCCGACACCGCCGACCGCGATCGACGAGCCGGAGGCACAAGGAAGGCCTCATCATCAGGCTGTCCCCGAAGCCGTGGCTCCTTTGCGACGTAGCAACCGCAACGCAAACCGCCCAGGGTGGTTGAGTGATTACGTCGGCTGAATATGCCAGACCAGCTGAGGACAGTCTACTCCAATGAGGCTGGTCACCTGTTTTTGCGTTAATTGCGTTGTTAGTGTTTTTTTAGCAGTTAGTATTCGTGACTCTATATAACCATATCAATTACTTCGACGAAAGGGAGATGTGACACACTGCAATTGTGCTACATAGTATCATGACGCTATGCCTATTACGTTCTATCATGATTGTCGTTTTATTAACCAATGACGTTCCTCCTTTTATTCGTATTTGAATAAAGATGTCGAATTCATACAAAGCGTGCTTGTGACAGTGCATGTAGTTTAGTGAAGTGTAGAAGGTGATTGATGGACCTGTTGTGTAATCTATGCATCAATTCAGTTGGCTGATCCGCTGGAATTTGTTTGAAGGGCCTTTTGGGTTTCCTCAAAACAAAGTTTCCTTTAATGAATACTACACGAACCTCTAGTGCTGTCTTCTCGGGGTGTTTCACATCTGCCAGAGAGAGTGTTCTCCATAGGGGGGACATAGTTTGTATGATCGTAGATGGTGAGCCAATGTATTAATCATTGCAGTGAAAGATTCTATATAGCTGCCAATCGTCTCAGCCCTGCTGATGTCCAGCATAATCTCCATAGTTTCCACGTACGTCATCCAGATCCTGAAATATGAATTCCTCCTTGGGATATTGAATAATTGTCTCGCTCGTTCCTCAAAACATCTGCCAGGTGGTCGACTGTGTTGCGAGTAGAGTTCTAATCTGCGATAGCCACCTCTCTTCTTCAACATCCTAACTACATTTGAGCAAGTTCTTTTTACTTTCACGTTATGTTAATGACCAAATGCATCTGTCGTAATAAATTATATGCATATTATATCAACAGGAATATATACAAACAGGCTTCGAAAGAATAATTGGGTGAGTAAACAACTTTGGTGTACGCGATAAACACATTTGAGGAGATCACGTTTTTATGTTAGATTATCCCATGTATTTATGAGTAAATTCAAAGTTGAACACCTGATAACACATATACAAGACATAAAATATTTGGTTTTATGCAACGGTGAGTACAAGAAGATAATCAATAAAAATATTTTTAATACAAATTTGAGTTTGTGACATTCAGATAACCTTCAAAATCGAGGGTGGCATCCACACACACCTATTTTCTTATCCTTTGTGTGGTGGATCTAGAAAGAATTCCTGCCATTAACAACAAATGCAGTTAAAAGTGTAACATCACATCTTGGTTAGCCTACTATCTGCGGAAAGGCATAATTTCGAAAATTCATCTTTTGACGGTGACCTGGTTTAACCTGCACTCCACAGTTAGAGCACCACTTTACAACACCATGCCATACCTAATTTTGACGGGGATACGTACAATACGCTTCCAAACGGTATATAACATGGCCTCGTGTATGTAAACAAAGTAGCTACGCAACCATTGAAAATGTAGAACTTTTGAGGAGTGTCGTTGTTTTGAACATACGTCGTTTGATAGTGACATTGATTAACCTTCACTCCACACTTTCTGCACCACTTGATAACTCCCCGTCGTATCCCATATCTACCGGGAGACAGTTGGCTTTCCAACGGTATCAGACATTGCCATGAATAGATAGGTACCGTAGATAAACGCAGCCATTTATATTGTATGACGTTTGCGGGTTGACACAATTTCGAACATTTATCACTTGATGATGACTGTTTAATCGTCGCTCCACACCTACTCCATCAACTGACAGCTCCATGTCATATTTAATTTTGACAGGGAGAAATGGTTCTTTCACAAAATGTATGACACGCACATATATTTAAATGAAGCAGTTGCTGGGTCATTGTAAGTTTATTACTTTCGCGGTATTGCAAAAATCGAATATTCATCATTTCACGGTGACCTTGTTTGACCTTAGCTCCACTCGCACCATATCAGGTAACACCTCCATATATCGTACCTTATTTTGATGTGATAATATTACTTGGCCATCTTAATTGTACCTAAGTAAAGTAGTTATGCGACCATTGTAGTATTAAAACGATTGCGGAAGCGCACATTTTCGAAAATTCATCAATTGACGGTGACCTTGTTTAACCTTGGATTCACGCTTACTGCACCACTTGGCAGCTCTACCACAGGTCTCGTTGGGACGAGAATATGTAATGCTTTTAAATTATATAAGATTTGGGTGTGTGTATAGGGGAGCATTTAACTCCTAAAATATAGCACTTTTTGGGGGATTTTACGCTCGCCTAAATGCAAAAGGTGCCTGCAAAACAGATAATGTGTACAAGTGTAGGCTTGAGGTGATGCCATGCGATGAAAGGTGTACAGGTGTAGGCTTGATGTGATGACAAGCGATGAAAGGTGTACAGGTGTAGGCTTGAGGTGATGCCAAGTGATGAAAGGTGTACAGGTGTACAGGTGTAGGCTTGATGTGATGACAAGCAATGAAAGGTGTACAGGTGTAGGCTTGAGGTGATGTCAAGTGATGAAAGGTGTACAGATGTAGGCTTGATGTGATGCAAAGTGATGAAAGGTGTACAGGTGTAGGCTTGAGGTGATGCCAAGCGATGAAAGGTGTACAGGTGTAGGCTTGAGGTGATGCCAAGCGATGAAAGGTGTACAGGTGTAGGCTTGGTGTGATGATAAGCAATGAAAGGTGTACATGTGTAGGCTTGAGGTGATGTCAAGTGATGAAAGGTGTACAGGTGTAGGCTTGACGTGATGCAAAGTGATGAAAGGTGTACAGGTGTAGGCTTAAGGTGATGCCAAGCGATGAAAGGTGTACAGGTGTAGGCTTGAGGTGATGCCAAGCGATGAAAGGTGTACAGGTGTAGGCTTGATGTGATGACAAGCGATGAAAGGTGTACAGGTGTAGGCTTGATGTGATGACAAGCGATGAAAGGTGTACAGGTGTAGGCTTGAGGTGATGCCAAGCGATGAAAGGTGTACATGTGTACAGGTGTAGGCTTGAGGTGATGCCAAGCGATGAAAGGCCCTTACAAAAAAGAGTCAATGGTATACCACTGAATACCATTGAATACCATTCGGTACCGTTGGACCATTCGATGGTAAATCAGTAGGACTCAGTGGTACTTTCAATGGTATTTGAATATACCATTCAGTACCATTGGACCATTCGATGATAAATCAGTGTCTCAATGGTACCCTCAATGGTATTTGAACATATCATTCAATACCATTCAATGATAAATCAGTGTCTCAATGGTACTAGAACATATCATTCAATACCATTCAATGATAAATCAGTATGTCTCAATGGTACTCTCAATGGTATTTGCACATACCATTCAGTACCACTGGACCATTCAATGACAAATCAGGCTTCAATGGTATTTGAACATATCATTCAGTACCATTCAAGGATAAATCAGTATGTCTCAGTGGTACTCTCAATGGTATTTGAACATATCATTCAGTACCACTGGACCATTCAATATAAATCAGGTTTCAGTGGTACTCTCAATGGTATTTGAACATATCATTCAATACCATTCAATGATAAATCAGTATGTTTCAGTGGTACCCTCAATGGTATTTGAACGTATACCATTCACATCAGTACCACTGGACCATTCAATGATATATCAGGTTTCAGTGGTACTCTCAATGGTATTTGAACATATACCATTCACATCAGTACCACTGGACCATTCAATGATATATCAGATTTCAGTGGTACTCTCAATGGTATTTTAACATATACCATTCACATCAGTACCACTGGACCATTCAATGATATATCAGGTTTCAGTGGTACTCTCAATGGTATTTGAACATATACCATTCACATCAGTACCACTGGACCATTCAATGATATATCAGATTTCAGTGGTACTCTCAATGGTATTTGAACATATACCATTCACATCAGTACCACTGGACCATTCAATGATATATCAGATTTCAGTGGTACTCTCAATGGTATTTGAACATATACCATTCACATCGGTACCACTGGACCATTAAATGATATATCAGGTTTCAGTGGTACTCTCAATGGTATTTGAACGTATACCATTCACATCAGTACCACTGGACCATTCAATGATATATCAGGTTTCAGTGGTACTCTCAATGGTATTTGAACATATACCATTCACATCAGTACCACTGGACCATTCAATGATATATCAGATTTCAGTGGTACTCTCAATGGTATTTGAACATATACCATTCACATCAGTACCACTGGATCATTCAATGATATATCAGGTTTCAGTGGTACTCTCAATGGTATTTGAACATATACCATTCACATCAGTACCACTGGACCATTCAATGATATATCAGATTTCAGTGGTACTCTCAATGGTATTTGAACATATACCATTCACATCAGTACCACTGGACCATTCAATGATATATCAGGTTTCAGTGGTACTCTCAATGGTATTTGAACATATACCATTCACATCAGTACCACTGGACCATTCAATGATATATCAGGTTTCAGTGGTACTCTCAATGGTATTTGAACATATACCATTCACATCAGTACCACTGGACCATTCAATGATATATCAGGTTTCAGTGGTACTCTCAATGGTATTTGAACATAATATATCATTCAGTACCATTCAATGATAAATCAGTATGTTTCAGTGGTACCCTCAATGGTATTTGAACATAATATATCATTCAATACCATTCAATGATAAATCAGTATGTTTCAGTGGTACCCTCAATGGTATTTGAACATATACCATTCACATCAGTACCACTGGACCATTCAATGATATATCAGGTTTCAGTGGTACTCTCAATGGTATTTGAACATAATATATCTTTCAGTACCATTCAATGATAAATCAGTAGGTCTCAGTGGCCGGTATAATTGTATCTGTAAAATATAATTTAGTACCATTAGGACTGTCAATGTGATGTGGGAGTCCTAGCGGTGGTCAGGGGTGATCTTGACTCCAAGGTTTTTGTCTGCGTGAGTGTGTCCGTGGATGTGGTACCGTGTGGTTATGACCGTGCGTCGACGGGTGATATTCATTGCTCAAATGAGGAAGTAATTATAAATTGTCCGACAGGTGCCCGTAGTGTGGCATAAGAACGCCAGATGTCGCGGCTACCAAAAATGGAGGAATGGAAGATTAGTTTTGTTTACTTTCATAAGCTTCCGTTGTCATTTGTCGTCTTATTCTTTTCATGATTTATGGTTTTTATGAAGCAGCGAATTACGTCGTAATATATCATCAGTTCGGTTATTGTTTTGAGAACATGTATGCAACGACTGCATGGACTTCAGTAGTAGGAGACTCAAACACTGTCTGCCAGGACGCCGTCTGTCACTGACACAGTGACAGTGACTCGGTGAGTGAAACCTGAGTCTGAGACTAAGGCTGAGTCGGAAGGCAAGCAGCAAAGCCAGTGATTGGGTGAAGGCTGGAGTGAAGCTGACACCGAAAGGCTGAGTCTGAAGCAGTCAAAAACATTCGTTCCATCACAGACCTGCCACATTTTTTGGGTTGCAATCTGTATTTTTGACCTAAAATTCTGTAAGAATCTGTATGAATCTGTATCATTCATATACATATATGCAGCACATACCATAACAACAAGTACATAATTTTATTACTCATACATTATACCCAACATCTTCCACAAACTACAAACTGTGACTCGGCATGCATTGCAGATTTAGCCAGTCTCAGCATCTCAGCTGACACAGCCAACTGGTGGCAGGGGCTGTCGATGTTCAGTTTACACTGAAGGTACGCAGTAATGCCTACTAATGGTGTCCGCATTCAAGCTGTGGCGTGTGTCTGTATGTATTTTCCGCAAGATGGAAAACAGCCTCTCTACATCAGCATTGCTTTGTGGAAGGCAGAGAAGCGGTGCCATCACCTTTGCCAACAGGGGGAAGCGGAAGGCTTGCAACGGCGTCTTGATTGAGAGAATCTCAGACGAGACATGGTCGATCTACCGCGCTTGGCCATCCTCCTCCAGCACGATGACGTCATCGGCTAACAGCTGAAAGTCCTCATACTCATCTTTCAGATATTCGGCATCATCGTCTGGAGCAAAACGGGTTGCCAGATGCACAATTGGCTCGTATATGAGGTTCACACTCAAGTCGCGCAGCACAGGGTTGCCGAACGGAAACTTTGCGACCATCGTGCGCACAACTGCACAGTAAAATGCGTGCAAATCGTTGATGAATGACGTCTGGGCGGATGGCGTGACATCTTCATCCTCGAAGAAGGAGTGCACCTTCAAACTGACCGCGATGGTCGAGTCATCGTGCTGGATGGAGCGATCGTCGAAGTTGATGGTGCACAAGTCAACAACGTTACGGGTGTGGCGATTAGCTGTTTCCGCCATTGAGCCACCTGCTGCATTTTTCAGAACTACAATTTACGAGCGCGCCATCTACAACGAACTAAATCACTGACTATTGTCGGTGATTTAGTTCGTTCTTTCGATGTAGTTAGTCACTAAGATAAACGATTACTTTATTGCACCAAAAGTTATGGGTTTTTTCGACTGATATGACTGCAATATGGTTTTGTGATGCATACAAGTAAATAGTGTAGCTATATAGATTTTTCTAAATGTTATTGAAATCCGTATCAAAATAGAGTACGCCCGTATTACTAAAAAAAATTACAAAATCCGTATCGGATACGGGTAATCCGTATCATGTAGCAGGTTCTGCCATCACAAAGCATGAATTAATTGTATTGGACTTGTAGTCTTACTTAGTTTGTTTGTACGCTCGTCGTTGTCCCTCGACGTAAAAGTCGTAAACGAGCAGTACAATTTGTAATTGTACTACATTGTTTACAAGCCTATCAAGGCATGCAGGATTTTTTAATTAAAGTTATGTGCACTCAGTTTTTCCATGCCACTGCATGGGATCTTTACATCCTCTACCATAGATACCACATAGAAAGGACTGATGACTTAGTTTTAGTGTCCCCTCTGAGTTCTGAGAGAAGTTGAGAACACCGGCAATGTAGGGTGAAGGAAATTGCTCAAGTTTTGATTCTGCAGTAGCCAGTAGGTGAACTCAAATCCTGGTACTCTCGATTGACTTACCCACCAAACAACAATGCCCTGGTCGCCCCTACATGTAACATTACACGTATTACTATATAAACATAGATCTATAGGATGTTAGTGCATATCACTAGTTATACACATCTGTATTCTACACACAATTAGTGAACTAGGAATCAGTACAGACATCCAACAAATACAGATTAAATTGATGTATGAATAATAGGGGATCTTTATTCAAAATAAACATAGGTTAATGGGTTTACATATCGGCATTATGAGTCATTACAAAAGGGTACCAGGGAGTTCTCAAAAGCAACCCAAAATAGTGTAACTACTTTATGGTTAACCCCGTATAATATAATAAATTAAGATTGTTCACCATTACAGTGATAATCAAATGCATCACTGTTTCAGATGTGTGAGAACTCAGCCATGGCGAGTCGCATCACCAACTTCCCATCATTCTCAAAAGGGAAAGCAGCAGGTGTCTTGCCAGAAAAAGGAATCACCATCCACTACTACAGCAAAGGTGGAATGCCAGGAAAGAAAGAACAACTCACTACCCAGAAATATGGTAGCACATTCACTGCTGAGCAACTATGTCTAGACGTAGCCCATACCCTGAACATTGCACCACTCACGTTTCATCTGTTCTCCCTTGCCACATTGGATTTGTCAGTCTGGCTGGCACCAAATACAAAGATAGAATGCAATGAAGCAAGAGGCGTTGAGTACGTATTTCGGATACGCGTAGTCCCAGCGAAAATCGAACAACTCGTTGCCGTTGACCAGGAATCATTTGGATATTTCTACCTGCAGTGTCGTAGTGATTTTGTCAGCGAGTGCTTCATGTACAAGGAATCAGTGAAACAGGAACGTCAGTTGGGACAAGGTCTCATTGATATGCTGTGCTATGGCCGTGAGGGGAATCTCAGCCTCGACCAACTGAACAAACTCAAGGCAAAATTGTTCATTCCGGCGAACACAAAGAATATGTTCAAGAGAGTGTGGGAGAAACAACGGCTCGAGATGAACATGAAGGCACAGCTGAATGCCGAACACGAGAAGAGCGAGAGAGATTCCATCAATGACATCAAGTTGCGCTACATCAAAGGTTTCCTTGAGATTACCGAAAGATATTTGGTTGAGCAGTTTGAAATTTCTGGAGATGGTGATTCTGTTCACACTGTCATTGTTGATATTTACCGTGATGAGCAGCCCGGGATCTATCTTGTCCACTGTGCTCCGGTGAGTTGACATGACCATACCTCTCAGTTGATGTCACCAAAGCTCTAGGTACATGTGACCAAACCTCTAGGTAGATGTGACCAAATCTCTTGGTAGATGTGAATAAACCTATAAGTTGATGTAAAACAGACCTTTCAGTTGGTGTCACCAAACAGTTGACATTCCCTAAATTAGGCGAGCAGTAGAACCACCTATTAGACCAATTTAAATGCCCCCCCACACACACCCAAATGTTATATCATTTGAAAGCTCTACATCTCCCCGTCACAACGAGGCCTGTCATAGAGCTGTCAAGTGGTGCAGTAAGCGTGAATCCAAGATCAAACAAGGTCACCGTAAAATGATGAATTTTCGAAATTGTGCGCATCCGCGATGTCTTAACATTACAATGGTCACATATCTACTTTACTTAATGACTAGTCATATATTTTTGAAAAGCCTAATGTCTTCCCCTTCAAACTGAGGTATGATATGGATGTATTACCTGATATGGTTCGAGTGGAGCTAAGGTCAAACAAGGTCACCATGAAATTATGAATATTAAATTGTTGGCAATACTGTAAAAGTAATGAAGTTACAATGACCCTGTAACTACTTTATTTATATGTGCGTATCATATACTGTGTGAAAGAACCATTTCTCCCCATCAAAATGAGATATGACATGGAGCTGTCAGTTGACGGAGTAGGTGTCAAGCAACGATCAAACCGAGTCTCCGTCAAGTGATAAATGTTCGAAATTGTGTCATTCCACAAACGTCATACAATATATTTTAAATGGTTGCGTATATCTACGTTACCTATCTACTCATGGCAATGTCATATACCGTTGGAAAGCCAACTGTCTCCCCATAAATATGCGATACAACTTCTGCACTTAGTAGTAGTCACTTACAATGGTTGCATAGCTACTTTGTCAACATACACGAGGCGATGTTACATACCATTTGAAAGCATATTGTATCCCCGTCAAAAAAGAGTTACGTCATGGAGTTGTAAAGTGGTGCTCTAACTGTGGAGTGAAGACTAAACAAGGTCAATGTCAAAAGATTAATTTTCGAAATTATGCCTCTTTGCATATAGTAGGTTAGCCAACATGTGATGTTATACTTTTAACTGCATTTTTTTAATAGCAGGAATTCTTGCTAGATCCATCACACAAAGGATAACAAAATAGGTGTATGTGGATGCCTCGATTTTGAAGGTTATTTGAGGGTCACAAACTCAAACTTGTGTCAAAATAGTTTTATTAATTAATTGACATTTTCTTGTACACACCGTTGCATAAAACCAATGTTATGATTTGTACATGTATTGTTTGTGTTATCAGGTGTTGGACTTTGAATTTTCTCATAAATATATGGGATAATCTAATATAAAAATGTGATTTTCTCAAATGTGTTTATCATGTACAGCAAAGTTGTTTATACACCCAATTATTCTTTGTAAGCCTGTTCATATAATGCACATATTATTTATTACTACACATGCATTTGGTTATTAACATGATGTGAAAGTCAAAGAACTTGCCCAAAATGTTGTTAGGCTGTTGAAGAAGAGAGGTGACTATGAGAGATTAGAACTCTACTCGTAATACAGTCGACCAACTTTCAGATGTTTTAGGAACAAGACAATTCAATAACTCATGGAGGAATCCAAATTTCAGGATCTGATAGACATATGTGGAAACTACGGAGATCATGCTGGACATCATCAGGGCTGAGAAGATTGGCAACTATATAATATAGAACCTTTCACTGCAATTATACATTGGCTAATCATCTATGATCATACAAGCTATGCCCTCCCAATGGAGAGCAGTCTCTCTGGCAGATGTGAAACACCCCGAGAAGACAGCACCAGAGGCTCAAGCAGTATTCATTAAGGATACTTTGTTGTGAAGAAAAGCAAAAGCAAAAGATGCTTCAACTAAGTGCCTGCTGGTCAGGCAACTGTGCCAAATACTAGGATAATGGTATCATTGGTATTACAAAAATGATCGAGCCAGTTCACCGAGCTACCCTGTATATTGAGTGGCATCCAAAGACATCTACAATAGGGGATAGCCGTGTTTACACAGGCATTCTGATACCTTCTTCCTTGTATATGTGTCGATTTGAGATGATATAGCTATATCATTTATAATCTGCCTGTAACAAAATGTTTGCATTGTGATTAGCATTGTGATTAGCAGGTGGAATATGACATTGTGATTAGCAGGTGGAATATGACATTGTGATTAGCAGGTGGAATATGACATTGTGATTAGCAGGTGGAATATGACATTGTGATTAGCAGGTGGAATATGACATTGTGATTAGCAGGTGGAATATGACATTGTGATTAGCAGGTGGAATATGACATTGTAGGGTGGAGGGTTGGGTAGCATCGTCAGACCCAAAGAGTTGGATCCTTACAGGATCGATGGTTTGCTACTCATGGGCGAGTGCCATAAAATAGGTGAGACACAACATATCCAGCCCGTGTAAGTTCCCCATTGTGACCAATTCCTTTGACAAGGAGCTGGTTGGTTCTGAAAATTGTGCAAGCTCGATGTCTTCACATGACCACAAAAGGCTGATGTTGAATTCCTGTTAGTCCGTGGAAACTGAGCAGGTTGTCATTCGCAGGTTGTGTAAGTCTTTCAGATTGTTTCTGGAAGTTCCAAGGGTGTACAAAGTCCAGACAATGACCAGCTATACCTTTAGTGTTGAGTTCATGTCACATCCAAATGTGGCAATAGACAGCGGGACTGGGGATGGCTAAAGCTTCGTGGTATTCACCATTTCCACTATTCGTCCAGTAGTGACACCGTTGACCTATTGCTTCAACAGCTTTCTGTCAACTTTGGTAGTGTTTTGTACATTGAGTTGTTTCAAAGTTTTATGAAGGTTGCTTCCTCGGTGCGTCATGAAACCATGTAGTTTCTTCAACCAGTCGTTGTTCCACGGAGATGATAACCTATGTTTCTTGGTCTTTAGCTGTTAGATGAGTTGACTATTGACCACGTTACTTGGAGCAGACTATTTAGTTGCCATAGGTACTAAAGGCATGTCCTTACTCTGTGGGTCAATCCGGTTTTTGCTGTAGGCTCCTGTATGGAGTCAGTGACGATATTGCTGACATGCACACGCTTGACAAGAAAGCAACTCCATCGACAGGGAACAAAAACCGGGGTTAAAAGGCCATCACTCTTGAGTCCGTAACCATCTCTCCCACCTGTAAGTCAATGTTTCCATATTCACCGTCAGTTCCTCTGAACACACCAAGAACTTTGTGACAAGCTTCTTTGGGTCGTCAGCATCACACTTCCATGCTTCATCCGTGGCGGATAACATCTCTTCCTTATCATCTTCCATATTGAAGAGAGGGGATCTTGAGTACTGTGACATTCGTAATTGTTCTGACCATGTGACACAAAATGTATCCCAGGCTTGATCATCCCTTGTAAGGTCGATGATGCATCTTGTATAATCTGTACATCAATTCAGTTGCCTGGTTTTCTTCACAACAAAGTGTCCTTTAATGAATACTGCACGAGCCTCTGGTGCTGTCTTCTCGGTGTGTTTCACATCTGCCAAGAGAGACTGTTCTCCATTGGGAGGCCATAGTTTGTATGATTTTAGATGGTTAGCCAATGTATAATTGCAGCGAAAGATTCTATATAGCTGCCAATCGTCTTAGCCCTGCTAATATCCAGCATGATCTCCATAGTTTCCACGTATGCCAACCAGATCCTGAAATTTGGATTCCTCTTTGAGATACTGAATTGTTTCATTCCTCAAAACATCTGAACATTGGTCAACTGTATTGCGAGTAGAATTCTAATCTGTGATAGCCACCTATCTTCTTCAATATCCTAACTACATTTTGGGCAAGTTCTTTGACATTCACGTCATGTTAATGACAAAATGCATGTGTAATAATAAATGATATGCATATTATATCAACAGGAATGTATACAAACAAGCTTAGAAGGAGTAATTGGGTGTGTAAACCACTTTGGTGTACGCAATAAACACATTTGAGAAGATCATGTTTTTTATGTTAGATTACCCTATGTATTTATGAGTAAATTCAAAGTTCAACACATGATAACACAGACAAATCATAAAATATTTGGTTTTATGCAACGGTGTGTACAAGAAGATGTCAATTAATTAATTAAAATATTTTGACACAAGTTTGAGTTTGTGACATTCAAATAACCTTCAAAATCGAGGGTGGCATCCACATACCGGTACACCTGTTTTTTATCCCTTGTGTGATTGATCTAGCAAGAATTCCTGCCATTAACAAAAAAATGCAGTTAAAAATATAACATCACATGTTGGCTAACCTACTATCTGCGGAAATGCATAATTTTGAAAATTCATCTTTTGACCTTGTTTCACCTGGACTCCACAGTTAGAGCACCACATTATAACACCACACCAAACCTCATTTTGATGAGAATACATTATGCTTTCAAATGGTATGTAACACAGCCTAGTGTATGTAGGTAAGATAACTACTCAACCATTGTGGAGTGGCGTAGTTTTGAACATTTGTTGTTTCATGGTGATCTTGTTTACTCCACAAGTACTGCATCATTTGATAGTTCTCTGGCTTATTGCATATTTACGGGGAGACAGGCTTTCCAATGGTATATGACATTGCCATGAATAGATAAGTAAAGTAGATATATGCAGCCATTTATATTGTATAACGTTTGCCGGATGACACAATTTTGAACATTTATCACTTGACGGAGACTCAGTTTGATCGTCGCTCCACACCTACTCCACCAACTGACAGCTCCATGTCATATCTCATTTTGGCAGGGAGAAATGGTTCTTTCACATAGTGTATGACACATACATATAAATGAGGGTCATTGTAGCTTTATTACTTTTGTGGTATTGCAAAAAATCAAATTTTCATCATTTCACTGTTACCTTGTTTGATGTTACCTTCACTCGTACCATATCAGGTAACACCTCCATATCAGGTAACACCTCCATATCAGGTAACACCTCCATATCAGGTAACACATCCATATCAGGTAACACCTCCATATCAGGTAACACCTCCATATCAGGTAACACCTCCATATCAGGTAACACCTCCATATCAGGTAACACCTCCATATCAGGTAACACCTCCATATCAGGTAACACCTCCATATCAGGTAACACCTCCATATCAGGTAACACCTCCATATCAGGTAACACCTCCATATCAGGTAACACCTCCATATCAGGTAACACCTCCATATCAGGTAACACCTCCATATCAGGTAACACATCCATATCAGGTAACACCTCCATATCAGGTAACACCTCCATATCAGGTAACACCTCCATATCAGGTAACACCTCCATATCAGGTAACACATCCATATCAGGTAACACCTCCATATCAGGTAACACATCCATATCAGGTAACACCTCCATATCAGGTAACACCTCCATATCAGGTAACACCTCCATATCAGGTAACACCTCCATATCAGGTAACACCTCCATATCAGGTAACACCTCCATATCAGGTAACACCTCCATATCAGGTAACACCTCCATATCAGGTAACACCTCCATATCAGGTAACACATCCATATCAGGTAACACCTCCATATCAGGTAACACATCCATATCAGGTAACACCTCCATATCAGGTAACACCTCCATATCAGGTAACACATCCATATCAGGTAACACCTCCATATCAGGTAACACATCCATATCAGGTAACACCTCCATATCAGGTAACACCTCCATATCAGGTAACACCTCCATATCAGGTAACACCTCCATATCAGGTAACACCTCCATATCAGGTAACACATCCATATCAGGTAACACCTCCATATCAGGTAACACCTCCATATCAGGTAACACCTCCATATCAGGTAACACCTCCATATCAGGTAACACATCCATATCAGGAAACACATCCATATCAGGTAACACCTCCATATCAGGTAACACCTCCATATCAGGTAACACCTCCATATCAGGTAACACATCCATATCAGGTAACACATCCATATCAGGTAACACATCCATATCATATCTCAGATTGATGGGGAGACAATAAGCTTTCCAAAATTATATTATTTGGCCATCTTGTGATTAAGTAAAGTAGATATGTGACCATCATTGACCTGGGTGCGGACACTGACTGACCGGGGTGTGGACACTGACTGACCGGGGTGTGGACACTGACTGACTGGGGTGTGGACACTGACTGACTGGGGTGTGGACACTCCCTGCCCGGGGTGTGGACACTCCCTGACCGGGTTCAAAATGGCAGCCATTTTGTTTGTTACCATGGAAATGGGGAGTCTGGCAAAAAATGTCCAATATATTTTTTATTCAGTATGATCCATTCCATACATTGGGCAGGAAAAAATGCATAACTTGCCAAATTAAAAAACAATCCTATCTAGCTGCCAGTTTGACAGTAGTTTTGTGGATGACTATGTTGCAGGGTAAAGTGGACATACAGGATGAGATGGACTACGTGTGTGCTGTAGAAGACCTCTATGGTGTGAATGTCTTTATAGACTCACTCACTGTACACATGATGAGTGACACACCAACACCGAGGGTAATCTCAGAACATTTACAGCATTTCTTCTTGAACTAGCTTTATATATATCCTAATAATTTGTTGTAAAACAATCCTCAAAACATTTGCTCCAGCTATTTTTAGTCCTTTGGGCCGAAAACCTCAGCCAAAAAGCTAAATGTTCACAATTTGTCTGTTTCTGCCTGGACTAGGTTGACATAGTGCCAGTTCATTGTGTACACCCACCTCACCCCCACCCCACCCCCCTGTGGAGCCTATGTTCTCTGCCTGCTATTGTTTGATAGAAACTGTGACTAATCTGTAATTGGTCACTGGCAGAGGCTTGTGTCAACAGACAGCATTAATAATAATAATACAATTGATTTGTATAGCACCCGAATCAATCAGATTGCTCTCAGGCGCTTTACATGCATGTTCAGCTGTACACGTAACTATTTAGAATTGTATTATAGATAGAAACAAAAATCATTCTAAAATGTATACCATAAAATAATAATTAAAACATTCATTGCATAATTATTATACCTCCATGTACAAACAATTAAAAATTATATGATAAGTATTTAACCCACTAGACCCCTGTTAAACTGGACAGTTGCATGTAGGTTTTAAGCTGCATCTTCCCAGTGTCAAACAGTGGGCTGTAACTAAGTAATGTGTAATGGCACTGAACTTGAGGAACTTTAAAACAACAGTAGACATAATTATCAATGCAATATAAAGATATGACCTAGGATTAAAATAAAATAACTTAGTTATAAAGTAATATATAAAGTAAAATAACATAGGTATACTCAAAAAGGTTAAAGCATATTTAGCCAAACATTATAAGGAATATTTTTCAGATGTTTTACTGTACATGTTGCAGCTATTCCGTCACTTCAGTTATATCAGTATTATGTCGTTACTACTGTTTTAACTGTCATTACTACTGTTTTTAAGTCAAAATGCATATTATGCATATGTACCTTGTTAATAAAGTTTTATCATAGTTCATCTTTTTCTTCTTCCCATCTTGGGGAGGGTGGCAGGGGCAAAATGAGAACAGAAAATGCGTGCACATTTTCTTAAACAACCTTTAACTGTGCTACATGCGAGATTGCAGCTCACCAACTCTCCTGCAAGGTTTCTACAACCACTGGAAATCAGCCTAAATAGCAGAGTATTGGGATAAAATTCTACAGTATTTTTAATAACACGTTAACTAATATATACAATCTTCACAAAACGGTCTACTCAAATATTTTATTTCCAGGTGTATCTTCACTGGCATGCATATAGTCTCCACTAAACATGTCAACAATTTACTTCGATCATAATCCTTAATGATCTGTAACTATGATTCACCAAAAACCAATTCAGTAATAATTACAAACTTACAATATAATCCAAAGGACATGAGGGCCTCTTGGCTCATTTTTTATTGTAAGGTCTTTCAGCTTATAATGCTACCTGCAGCATTTCCCGTCGTAGACAGTTAAACAAATTGTACAATTAGTAAATACATATTTTACTTTAGTGTGGACTTGATAGTCATTGTCAGTTCCAACTTTCAAACTACAGTTGTGTATACTTTGTTGTAAATTGTTAGACAATAACATCCTGTAATGAAAGAAGAGAGTGTCAACAGCTGGTTTAATTAAAATTATTATTGCAAACATTACAATATAATATATATATATATATAAAACAAACAATAACTTCTGTACAACCGTGTACAACCCTGTTGCCCGGTCATTGTATGCAGAATCTATACAGTCAGACTGATTCTGGATGAATAAATCAGCTACAATACACAGGTTTACCTCCTTCAAAAACAAGTGCTGCCACCTACTGAGGGTTGCTCTAGTAGGAATGCACTTATACAATGGTAGGAAGGAGATGCGAAAAGAAGGGTCTCTACATTTCTACACAATGCAGTGTTGTATTATGCCTAACAGAAGAGCACAGTGGCACAGTGCCTAGAGCATCGCACTCTCAATTGGGATGACCCGGGTTCGAATCATGTGCTACCGTGTCGAACATTGGGCAAGTTCGTTCACTCTATGTTTCTCCAGTTTAGTTAGCTGTATGAATGAGTACCTGGCTATAGACAGTGGTGGATGTTTGTGTACGAATAGTCTTCATGCATTAATTATGCACAGCATGGTTGAATACTTCCCAGAGAAGTCGAGATGGTGTTGTTTGATTGAACAGGTCTGCCAGGGATTAAAATGTAAAGCGCTTTGAGCAGTCCTAAGGACTGGGTCCTGCACTATATAACAGCATACGTTTACTTTGATGACTTGAATACTCCTTATCGATTTTGAGAATAACCAACCCTTTTGTCTTAATGCGTCTCTGAGCTTGGCTTCCAAGGATTTAGGTGCAAAAGAAGTTTTACCTTATTATTATTGTTACTTTCAGCTGAAGTTTCTAGACGAGGCTGTGCTCAAGTCATTTGTGTCACTTCTGTCGACCTGCTACCGACTGATGAAGAAGTTCCATGAGCCGCTGTGTGACAGCTACAACTCCCCCATGATGGATGACCTGAAGAGGGTCAAATGTCACGGCCCGGTCCAGTAAGTCAAGTGTCATGGCCCAGTCCAGTAAGTCAAGTGTCATGGCCCAGTCCAGTATGTCAAGTGTCATGACCCGGTCCAGTAAGTCAAGTGTCATGGCCCGGTCCAGTATGTCAAGTGTCATGACCCGGTCCAGTAAGTCAAGTGTCATGACCCGGTCCAGTAAGTCAAGTGTCACGGCCCGGTCCAGTAAGTCAAGTGTCACTGCCGTGTGTCCAGTAAGTCAAGTGTCACAGCCCTGTGACATCCGACTATGACAGTTACTTGTCGCTGTGTTGCAGCAAGGAATGGGCTGTGAACCGTCTAGAGAAGAGACACCAGGAGAACAAGATGTATAACTACCTGCTGAAACAGAAGGCCACTGACCTTGGCAGCTACGTCCTCGTTCACCTCCAGCCAGACATGCCGAAGATGATCATGAACATCAGTCGCCAACAGAGTGGAAAACTACAGCTTAGCTGCGGTACCGAGGAACCGCTGTTCACGGACATAGCCTCGCTACTCAGGCACTACACTGGCAGTGGCCATCCACGGGTGCAACTGTGCATGTGTGTGCCCCCTCAGCCACCAGGTGGGGCTCTTAGACGAGGTCGCATAAGTTCACAAATTCCATGAAATATAAAGTGGGTGGAATGTGGGTTGGTCATCACATAAAAAAGTAAATTGATATAGTGGTGCCACCTATTGAGTGGAACATGTAAAGGGTTTCACGGCAAAATGCGAACACCATTTTTGAAATTTCGCCCAAACCAGGACAAACGGTTTGTATAAACGTGTTGAGCTGGGATACTATATAATTTATACAAATATGCGAAAAATCCCGTACACAAAAGAGAGTTTGTTTTCAAAACACGATAAGTGACAGCTTTTTAATCAAAATGCAATATATCTATTTTCAGCCAATCGGCACTGCCTTGCCGCACGTGAAGCTATGCAGAGTGACAGAGCACGCTGTACGGATACACAGCGTTTTGATAACAAAATCATTTAATATCCAATTTTGCATAATAAATCTGTAACTAATATTTCAGACTTTGTTACCATTCTCTATGATTTTGGATTCTTAATATACACCAACTTTATTTACAAGTTTTTATTTAAACTTTGAGGTTGAAACACAAAAGTGACTTTTTCTCAAAATGAAGAAAATGGAACCCGTCCTATATTAATGCACATTGACGCAATTGTAGATATTGAAATGGGGCAACAGATTCACATGTGTCCTTGCATGAAGCCTCAAATGGAAGGTGTAGCATGACTAGTATTTCACTGCTGTTGTGTGAGTCTAGCTAACCTTGCTTACTGTTAGAGACCTGTTGCCAAGGAAATGTCATATACCATTCCATGTTATCCACTGCTCTGCTGTTGTAATTCGCTGTCATTTTCCAATGTCATTTAAATATATCTGTCTACCATGGTGGTGCCCTGTGCTTATATTCCACTGTCAAGTAAATCACCGATGCGTAGCTCTCAAATACCTAATAATTAATGTCCTAAGAATAATACTTTTCACCTGGTTATATCTGAATGGTCTACACTAAAACCTCCATGTGGCCACCTAAGTGAGTGATATAAAATGGCCTGATTTAAAGTGGTGGCTTGGTTAGAGAGGCTGGTCAGATATACATGCAGTTCTGACAAAACTTTACACATTCATGTACATACATATCATTTGTAAAGGAGTTGAGTATTATTTTTACAAAAATTATTTTATAATATTAAAAACGTGTTTTTGGGCATTCAGTAGGAATTAATTTGCTATGAACATGTGTAATAACTGATTATATTCCTTTTTAGTCCTTTGGCCGAAGGTCCAAGGGACTATTGCCATCACTCTGCATCCGCCGTCCTCCGTTCGCCGTTAGCTGCCGTATCTCAGAAACCGTTCAGCAACTTTATTTTAATTTTGCATAGACATATCTTAGGGCACTGCCACTATGCACGAGAAATCTGTATTTGATTGAATCATTTTAAGGGCTCCCTAGGGTCTCCAAGGACCCCAAAACTGGTAAGGTTGTTGTAAATTTCACCAGCTGCCATGTCAAGTCCGTTATAATTGTGACTAACAGTGTTCAAAATGATTCAGGTAAATAGCAAATAACAAAGGACAAGTTTTCTCCTTGCCATAACTATACATCACATGAGAAGAAGGCTGACACAGCCTGGCCCTGATTTATACATGATTTAGCATTTTTGTACATGTTGTATACAACTTTCAACACAGTACCATTAATACCGCATGAAATTATCTTAGACCACAGTGAGGACCGGTCTACTAAATCAAATGCTTTATAATCGATGAAGGCACAATAAAGCCTTTTGCATCGAGACAAATACAATTCAACCAATACCCCTATTTGAATACTGCCTGTTTTTCACGTATTACATTCGCTTTGTTTAGGTATGTGGTCAGTCTGGTGTTCTGAACAATCACTAAGGATTAATGAACACTTGTGCAGAATGTCACCCACTTGGCAGATTTAATTGATCTATTCAGCAATGAGGACACTGCTTAGGCCTTACTCTGGACACTGTCACTCACAGTGTTGTGTATTGTCTTAGTTGGTGCATTGAGCTAATCTACTTGACCATGAATCAGTGGTGGCTCTGGTTGTGTATTACACCCAGCTGTGGAGCTAAGATTCTCTGCCTGCTATTGTTTGATGGAAACTGTGACTAATGTGTAATTGGTCACTGGCAGTAGCTTGTGTCAACAGACAGCATTAAGCCACTAGACCCCTGTTAAACTGGACAGTTACCTGTACGTTTTAAAGTGTGTCAAACAGTGAGTCTACCATTTGCTCTCAAATAATCTGTCCTCTTAGTTTTACACATGAAGGCATAAGCTGGCATAACTTGATAAGTCTTTGTAGCAGCACATTTGTACTTCCAGTGTATCATTGCAACATAACATATATATTACATACTGTGTGCCACATTTGAATGTTGTGCATGTAATATTTCCATGCAATCCATTTGCATATATAATGTAAAACTGCAACAGCCGTTTTCTTAATTTTCACTTTTTGATCCCTACCATGTTCAATGCTCCATAACTTTGCCAATTTTTGTAGCAGTCATATTTTTTAAAACCGTGTAAAGCACCCTACCAAACCTTTACAAGGATGTAAGAAAACAATGTTACAATTTTTCTGACTTATCACTTATTTGGTCAGCCAGGGTCACATATAGACGTATTAGTCCAAAGGACTTCAGGGCCACTTGGCCCATTTTTAAGTGACCAGTAACTGATGGAGAGGGTGGTTGTTGGCCATTTTAGACTGTTATGAAGGACCACATTTTGCAATAGGACAGGGGTGTGGCCATTTTATGGAATTAGTTTAACTACTTTCAATGGAAAAATCAAACAGGTTGTGACAAGAGTGTTTTCCAGTGATGTCCATGCCTGAGAGGTCCCTGCTTTGATGGGTTCTACTGTCATTGCTTTTGGGTCAGAAATCGTGTAATAAATTCAAATAAAAGAGCTACTTAGGTTTACTGGTTCAATTAAATGTATATAGAGATTTGTTGACAAGTTTAATTTTGCATGGTTTATCTGCAGATGACCCTTCTCTGTTACTGTGTCGACATGCAAAGGCCCAGGCTAACACAACAAAGGAACGGCAACAACCAAGTTCTGTCGTCATGCTTGTATCATATATCAACACACTGCATAGTGTTCGCCCCATAGGTGAGCAAGTCACTTTTTTCAGTGACATTAATTACATAGCACCTCATCCATTAATGTCTAATTAAGTTAGGTTTGTTCTTTGGTATGAAAGTAAAAGTAGTGACTCTTCACTCTGTGCACCTTCACACAAATACTTGGTTACCACTTAGCAAGTAATGACTACTAATTATAAATTGTTTATTTATTTTGCTAAGTGCTGACATGAAAGTTTCATAGCAATGTGGAATGCTGCTTCAAAGGGTAACCAAATACTAAGGCTAATTAGGAGAAATATCACATATAAGGAGAAACTGCTAATTGTACAAAGCAATAGTTCGGCCACTTTTGGAATATTGTATTCAAGCATGGAGGCCATATCATAAGATGGACATAGATAAGCTAGAAAGAGTGCAATGAAGAGAAACTAAGCTGATTCCTGAACTGAAAGATCTTGGTTATGAAAGATGCCTATTAGAATGTGGGTTGACAAGACTAGAGACTAAGAGGAAAACAAATAGAAGTTTTTTAAGATATTGAATGGTTATGAGGATATTGATAGAAATATTTTCTTCAAACTGAAAGTAGGCAGTATAACCAGAGGACACAATGCAGCAATAGTCAAGGAACAGTGTAGGTTGGATATGAGAAAGTACTCATTCTCTCAGAGGACAATAAATGACCGGAACAAATTATCTGATGATTGTGTTAATGCTAGCAGTGTGAATATGTTCAAAAATAAAATTGACAGCTATCTGGTGAGGGCGGGTTATACGTAGGTGAAAAATTGTTGGACTCTCGATAAGCCAAAGGCTTCTTTGTCCACATGCCGTCTGGAGCTTATAGCTCTGGACGGCAATCTTGTTAAATCTTGTTAGTCAGTTGCAAAAATCAGTAAAAAAAATACTGAATGTGGCGTGAGGATTAAATGCCACGAAACTGGGCGCACATGTTGTCAGTAGTCCTTGTTTCATTCATGGTTCCCATAATTTGTGGCATTTCAGGTCATGGCCATTTCACATCAGTGTGGAGGGGGAAACTTGCACAGTTGCCGAAGGTTGGAGAAGTCGCCATCAAACAGTTGAACCGCATGGACAGTGGCATTCTGCTGCATGTGAGTGAATGAGTGAGTGCACGCACACACAAACACACGCTCGCACACACAAACACACGCTCGCACACACAAACACACGCTCGCACCCACAAACACACGCGTGCACCCACAAACACTTGTGCACACACAGAGTAAATATATAACGAACACTGTAGGACGATATAGGTGAATGAACACACCCAGTACAATACAGTGGAATCAACATGTACACAATAATATACAGTGGAATCAACATGTACACAATACTATACAGTGGAATCAACATGTACACAATACTATACAGTGGAATCAACATGTACACAATACTGTACAGTGGAATCAACATGTACACAATACCATACAGTGGAATTAACATGTACACAATACTATACAGTGAAATCAACATGTACACAATACTATACAATGGAATCAACATGTACACAATACTATACAGTGGAATCAACATGTACACAATACTGTACATTGGAATCAATGTGTACACAATATTGTACAGTGGAATCAATGTGTACACAATATTATACAGTGGAATCAACATGTACACAATACTATACAGTGGAATCAACATGTACATAATATTGTACAGTGGAATCAATATGTACACAATAGTGTACATTGGAATCAACATGCACACAATACTGTACAGTGGAATCAACATGTACACAATACCGTACAGTGGAATCAACATGTACACAATACCATACAGTGGAATCAACATGTACACAATACTATACAGTGGAATCAACATGTACACAATACTATACAGTGGAATCAACGTGTACACAATACTGTACATTGGAATCAACATGCACACAATACTATACAGTGGAATCAACATGTACACAATCCTATACAGTGGAATCAACATGTACACAATACTATACAGTGGAATCAACATATACACAATACTGTACAGTGGAATCAACATGTACACAATCCTATACAGTGGAATCAACATGTACACAATACAATACAGTGGAATCAACATGTACACAATACTGTTCAGTGGAATCAACATGTACACAATACCATACAGTGGAATCAACATGTACACAATACTGTACAGTTGAATCAACATGTACACAATACTATACAATGGAATCAACATGTACACAATACTGTACATTGGAATAAATGTGTACACAATACTGTATAGTGGAATCAACATGTACACACTATTATACAGTGGAATCAACATGTACACAATACTATACAGTGGAATCAACATGTACACAATACTGTACATTGGAATAAATGTGTACACAATACTGTATAGTGGAATCAACATGTACACACTATTATACAGTGGAATCAACATGTACACAATACTATACAGTGGAATCAACATGTACATAATACTGTACAGTGGAATCAACATGTACACAATACTGTACAGTGGAATCAACATGTACACAATACTATACAGTGGAATCAACATGTACACAATACTACACAGTGGAATCAACATGTACACAATACTACACAGTGGAATCAACATATGCACAATACTATACAGTGGAATCAACATGTACACAATATTAGACAGTGGAATCAACATGTACACAATACTACACAGTGGAATCAACATGTACACAATACTACACAGTGGAATCAACATGTACACAATACTACCCAGTGGAATCAACATGTACACAATACTAGACAGTGGAATAAACATGTACACAATACTAGACAGTGGATCCACATGTACACAATACTACACAGTGGAATCAACATGTACACAATATTATACAGTGGAATCAACATGTACACAATACTACACATGAAATTAACATGTACACAATACTATACAGTGGAATCAACATGTACACAATACTACACAGTGGAATCAACATGTACACAATACTATACAGTGGAATTAACATGTACACAATACTATACAGTGGAATTAACATGTACACAATACTATACAGTGGAATCAACATGTACACAATACTATACAGTGGAATTAACATGTACACAATACTATACAGTGGAATCAACATGTACACAATACTATACAGTGGAATCAACATGTACACAATACTACACAGTGGAATCAACATGTATACAATACTATATAGGTCAGTTAATACGCACACTATATGATACATGTGACTAATACTCAGCAGTAATAATATGTCTGCAATGCAAAAATAATTTATTATAGTTTTTAAGTCACCCCACTCAGCCTACAACCGTTTCTACAGCAACAAAATTATGAATTTTCTAAGTTTCTTGAACCTTCCCAAACCGATCACTGGATGGTTTATGTAGCTTGGAACATCTGTAGAAAACACACGTAATGTTGCTGTCCAAAAAGCTGTGCAATCTTCGTCAAAGTGTCCCTGACAGTTACTGCAGACTACAAAGCTGTTGTTGTAGTACAAGCACTGCAAGTTTACGAAGATACAAAGTCAGAATATATGTTCATTTGTTAAAAAGTTAATTTGCCATTACATAATGTGAGTAAGACATGGTATGTGGGCATCACTCAAGTGTCCACTGCCAGATCACACTTGTCACTTCTACAACTGAGCACTCACTGCACATTGAGTGCTATTTCCCTGATAATATGTGACCTTCAAAATCGGTGTTAAGTTGCAAAATTATGACAAGGAATTGTGCACCATTTTTAGTCCTTTGGCCAAAGGTCCAAGGGACTATTGCCATCACTCTGCGTCCGCCGTCCTCCGTCTGCCGTCCGCCGTTAGCTGCCATATCTCAGAAACCGTTCAGCAACTTTTTCTCTAATTTTGCATAGACATATCTTAGGGCACTGCCACTATGCACGATAAATCTGTATTTGATTGAATCATTTTAAGGGCTCCCTAGGGCCTCCAAGGACCCCAAAACTGGTAAAAATATAATATTTGGCCTATTTTTTTAAAAACTGTTCAGCAACTTTTTTTCAAATTTTGTATAGATGTATCTTAGGGTGCTGCCACTATATAATCTGTATTTGATTGAATCATTCTAAGGGCACCTAAGGGGCCCCCAAAGTGCAACAGTTTTACATTATCTAGTGATGTGGTTTTGAGAAGGGCCCTTGAGACCACCCCCAACAGTAGATTTTGTTTAATGTGCCACAAAGTCAACAACATGATTAAACTCTGCAGCCTAGTGCTACTGTTCCATTGAGACCTTGACTAATCTTTAATTGGTCAAAGCGCCCAGGCAGAGTAGACACACTTGACCCCTGTTAGACTGAACAGTTGCCTAACACTTTTTATCTTCAAAACTACTGATTTTCTATAACTGCAAGTGTTTATTTTGATGTTCATTTAATTATTATAAAATGGTGTGACTGTGGTGTCTATTGGTTAAAGATGTATTGTCTGTAGAAACCTGTAGGTGACAAACATAGAAAATTAATATTCTGTCACCTGTAGGTGACAAACATAGAAAATTATTATTCTGGACAACTATAGAGTGAAATATCCTACACTTTATTGATATCAAATGCATTCTACTGTTCTGTTTACGCTTGCCATGCCTTGTGTAGACATGGTACTGTGTAAATCAATTGTATCAATATAGACTAATAATTAGATTCACAATATAGTTGACACCTGAAACAACCAAATGTCAACCATTAGAAGAGTTGACATAGTTCCGCTACACACAAGCAAGAAATCTGTATTTGATTGAATCATTCTAGTGTCATCAGCATATAGTAGAACATACATTTTCTACATCATCATCACTAAGGTTGTTGTAAATTTCACCGGCTGCCATGTCAAGTCCGTTATAATTGTGACTAACAGTGTTCAAAATGATTCAGGTAAATAGCAAATAACAAAGGACACAAGTTTTCTCCTTGCCATACCTCTACACATGAGAAGAAGGCTGACACAGCCTGGCCCTGATTTATACATGATTTAGCATTTTTGTACATGTTGTATACAACTTTAAACACAATACCATTAATACCGCATGAAATTATCTTAGACCACAGGGAGGACCGGTCTACTAAATCAAATGTTTTCTTATAATCGATGAAGGCACAATAAAGCCTTTTGCGTCGAGACAAATACAATTCAACCAATACCCCTATTTGAACACTGCCTGTTCTTCACCTATTACACTCGTTTTGTTTAGGTATGTGGTCAGTCTGGTGGTCTGAACAATCACTAAGGATTAATGAACACTTGTGCAGAATGTCACCCACTTGGCAGATTTAATTGATCTATTCAGCAATGAGGACACTGCTTAGGTCTCACTCTGGACACTGTCACTCACAGTGTTGTGTATTTTCTTAGTTGGTGCATTGAGCTAATCTACTTAACCATGAATCAGTGGTGGCTCTGGTTGTGTATTACAGCCAGCTGTGGAGCTAAGATTCTCTGCCTGCTATTGTTTGATGGAAACTGTGACTAATGTGTAATTGGTCACTGGCAGTAGCTTGTGTCAACAGACAGCATTAAACCACTAGACCCCTGTTAAACTGGACAGTTACCTGTAGGTTTTAAACTGTGTCAAACAGTGAGTCTACCTTTTGCTCTCAAATAATCTGTCCTCTTAGTTTTACACATGAAGACATAAGCTGGCATAACTTGATAAGTCTTTGTAGCAGCACATTTGTACTTCCAGTGTATCATTGGAACATAACATACATATTACATACTGTGTGCCACATTTGAATGTTGTGCATGTAATATTTCCATGCAATCCATTTACATATATAATGTAAAACTTCAACAGCCGTTTTCTTCATTTTCACTTTTCGATCCCTACCATGTTCAATGCTCCATAACTTTGCCAATTTTTGTAGCAGTCATATTTTTTGAAACCGTGTAAAGCACCCTACCAAACCTTTATAAGGATGTAAGTAAACAATGTTACAATTTTTCTAACTTATCACTTATTTGGTCAGCCGGGGTCACATATAGCCGTATTAGTCCAAAGGACTTCACGGCCACTTGGCCCATTGGCCCATTTTTGGATTCCACAGATCACCAGCTTCAAAATGATACCTAATCTGTTTAAATATCATCCGTAGTTTTTGTGATTTTTTGCTTAGATTGAACCAAA
The DNA here is from genome assembly GCA_020002185.1 of Paraescarpia echinospica. NCBI lineage: Eukaryota > Metazoa > Annelida > Polychaeta > Sabellida > Siboglinidae > Paraescarpia > Paraescarpia echinospica. Next base: position 868,229 of record CM034541.1, on the reverse strand, counting down.
CTTTAAAAAGCCATGTTTTGAGAAATGAGGTCACTTGGCCTCATTCTCTACTTGTTTAAACTGTGGTTTTGTAAATGAAAGATGAGATTATTAGGTATGCATTTCTGTCAGAATCACAACATTGATGGGACATCACCTAGACAGCTATTTTTGGCTTGTGTGCAGATTAGGCCTGTGTCACTTAATGCCCGGTTCGCTGTGATGGGTCATATGACCTAGACAGCTATTTTTGGCTTGTGTGTGGAATAGGCCTGTGTGACTTACTACCTGGTTCACTGTGACGGGTGACATGTGTGCTTGAATGTGAGTGTATGCTGCCAATACCGTCAGTTTTACATACACCGAGTTTTTGTAACTTGCAGCATTTCCAGAGTGCAATCCAGACAGCCTCGTTCTGGTCGCATGCAGCCATTGTGAAGGTGCACGCTGTGTGTCTCGCACCTCACTTCCAGGCCATGCTCGAGTACACGCCGCTCGGCTCCCTCGAGACCTATCTGCGACAACCTCACCGCGGGCTCATTGTCCGCGACCTCGTACACGTGGCGGAAGACATAGCACAGGCACTCTTCTACCTGGTGAGTCTCTACTTGAATACTACTTGGTGAGTCTCTGCTTGAATACTACTACTCGATGAGTCTCTACCTGCACACTACTACTTGGTGAGACTACTTGAATACTATGTGGTGAGTCTCTGCTTTAATTATACTACTTAGTGAGTCTCTACTAGCATGGCACTACTTGGTGAGTCTGTAATTGAATACTACTTGGTGGGTCTTTACCTGCATACTACCACTTGGTGAGTCTCTACTTGAACACACTATTTATTACCTGGTGAGTCTCTACCTGAACTCTACTACTTGGTGAGTCTACTTGCACACTACTACTTGGTGAGTCTCTACCTGAACACACTGTTATTTGGTGAGTCTCTACTACTTGGTGAGTCTCTACATCCACACCACTATTTGGTGAGTCTCTACTTGTGCACTACTACTTGGTGATTCTCTACCTGCACTATACTACTTGATGAGTCTACCTGCCCACTACTACTTGGTGAGTCTCTACCTGCACTCTACTACTTGGTGAGTCTCTACCTGCACTCTACTACTTGGTGAGTCTCTACCTGCACTCTACTACTTGGTGAGTCTCTACTTGAACATTCTACTACTTGGTGAGTCTCTACCTTCACTCTACTACATGAACATTCTACTACTTGGTGAGTCTAACTGCATGTTACTAATTTTTGAGTATCTACTTCAATCAAACTACTTGGTGTGTTTATACTTAAACACTACTACTTGTTGATTCTCTACATGAATACTACTACTTGGTGAGTATTTGCCTGCAATCTACTACTTTCTCTGTCTCTACTTCAAGTATACTGCTTGGGGAGTCTCTACTTGAATACTACTACTTGGTGAGTCTCTACTTGCATGCTACTACTTGGTGAATCTCTACTTGAATATTACTACTTGATGAGTTTACCTGCACTCTACTACTTGTCTACCTGCACTTTACTACTTTTTGAGTCTCTACTTCAGTTATACTACTTGGTGAGTCTCTGCTTGAACACTACTACTTGGTGAATCTCTACTTGAATCGTACTATTTGGTTAGTCTCTACTTGAACATTTCTACTTGGAGAGTCTACCTGCATACTACTACTTGGTGAGTCTGATTGAATCCTACTACTTGGTGAGTCTCTACTTGAATACTACTACTTGGTGAGTCTCTACTTGAACACATTCTACTATTTGGTGAGTGTCTACTTGAATATATATGTGGCTAAATGTTAGTGCTCTACTATTTGGTGAATCTTTACTTGCGTAGAACATGGATATGTGCATTACACAATAATTTCGTAATTGTGTATAACTCATTATTTTTTACTGATTTGTATCTATGTGGACTTAATATATATTTTCGTGTACCTTGATATCTGATATAAGTGTTAATATGAGTGGAGCGCAGTGGCACAGTGACTAGAACTTCAGACTCTCAATCAAGAGAACCCGTGTTTGAATCCTGTGCTGCCGTGTCAAATCTTGGGCAAGTTTGTTCACTATACGTTCCTCACTCAACAGTATGAATGAGTACCTGGCTACAGACTGTGGTGGATATTTTTGTACCAATCATCTTCATGCATTAACTGCAGCATGGCTGAAAGCTTCTCCGAGAAGTTGAGGTGGTATTTGATTGGACAGGTCTGCCAGGGAATAAAGTGTAAAGCATTTGAACAGTCCTGAGGACTGGACACTGCGTTGTATAAGAACTTTTATTCTTACCTTTACTTTTTTGTAGGAGGGAAAGGTGAATGTGACTGGGTGTGGGGAGGTCCACGGGAACATTCGCTGTCGCAACGTGTTGGTGTGGAGTCACCAGTCGGGCAGTAGACTCGTGGTCAAGCTCACTGACCCTGGCCTAGTCCACTTCTACAACAGTCTCCCCCTCCATGATGACATCAACTTTGAGAGGCAAGTCACCCACACAACCACACTCCACAGCAACACATCCACACTCCACATCAACACAACCATACTCCACAGCAACACAACCACACTCCACAGCAACACAACCACACTCTACAGCAACACAACCACACTCCACAGCAACACAACCACACTCCACAGCAACACATCCACACTCCACAGCAACACAACCACACTCCACAGCAACACATCCACACTCCACATCAACACATCCACACTCCACAGCAACACATCCACACTCCACATCAACACATCCACACTCCACAGCAACACAACCACACTCCACAGCAACACAACCACACTCCACAGCAACACAACCACACTCCACAGCAACACATCCACACTCCACATCAACACATCCACAGCAACACAACCACACTCCACAGCAACACATCCACACTCCACAGCAACACAACCACACTCCACAGCAACACATCCACACTCCACAGCAACACAACCACACTCCACAGCAACACATCCACATTCCACATCAACACATCCACACTCCACAGCAACACATCCACACTCCACATCAACACATCCACACTCCACAGCAACACAACCACACTCCACAGCAACACAACCACACTCCACAGCAACACAACCACACTCCACAGCAACACATCCACACTCCACAGCAACACAACCACACTCCACAGCAACACATCCACACTCCACATCAACACATCCACACTCCACAGCAACACATCCACACTCCACATCAACACATCCACACTCCACAGCAACACAACCGCACTCCACATCAACACATCCACACTCCACAGCAACACAACCACACTCCACAGCAACACATCCACACTCTACAGCAACACAACCACACTCCACAGCAACACAACCACACTCTACAGCAACACAACCACACTCCACAGCAACACAACCACACTACAGCAACACAACCACACTCTACAGCAACACAACCATACTCTACAGCAACACAACCACACTCTACAGCAACACAACCACACTCCACAGCAACACAACCACACTACAGCAACACAACCACACTCCACAGCAACACAACCACACTCCACAGCAACACAACCACACTCCACAGCAAAACATCCACACTCTACAGCAACACAACCACACTCTACAGCAACACAACCACACTCCACAGCAACACAACCACACTCTACAGCAACACAACCACACTCCACAGCAACACATCCACACTCCACATCAACACAACCACACTCCACAGCAACACAACCACACTCCACAGCAACACAACCACACTCCACAGCAACACATCCACACTCTACAGCAACACAACTACACTCTACAGCAACACAACCACACTCCACAGCAACACTACACTCCACAGCAACACAACCACACTCCACAGCAACACAACTACACTCAACAGCAACACATCCACACTCCACAGCAACACATCCACACTCCACATCAACACATCCACACTCCACATCAACACATCCACACTCCACAGCAACACAACCACACTCCACAGCAACACATCCACACTCTACAGCAACACAACCATACTCTACAGCAACACAACCACACTCCACAGCAACACATCCACAGCAACACATCCACAGCAACACAAACACACTCTACAGCAACACAACCATACTCCACAGCAACACAACCACACTCTACAGCAACACAACCACACTCCACAGCAACACAACCACACTCTACAGCAACACAACCACACTCCACAGCAACACATCCACACTCCACAGCAACACAACCATACTCCACAGCAACACAACCACACTCCACAGCAACACAACCACACTCCACAGCAACACAACCACACTCTACAGCAACACAACCATACTCCACAGCAACACAACCACACTCTACAGCAACACAACCACACTCCACAGCAACACAACCACACTCTACAGCAACACAACCACACTCCACAGCAACACAACCACACTCCACAGCAACACAACCACACTCTACAGCAGCAACACAACCACACTCCACAGCAACACATCCACACTCCACATCAACAGTCCACACAGTAACATCCACACAGCACCACACTCCACAGCAACACAACTATACTCTACAGCAACACATCTACACTCCACAGCAACACAACCACACTCCACAGCAACACATCCACACTCCACAGCAACACAACCACACTCTACAGCAACACAACCACACTCCACAGCAACACATCCACACTCCACAACCACACTCCACAGCAACACATCCACATTCCACAGCAACACAACCATACTCCACAGCAACACAACCACATTCCACAGCAACACATCCACACTCCACAGCAACACATCCACAGCAATACAACCACACTCTACAGCAACACATCCACACTCCACAGCAACACATACACACTCTACAGCAACATAACCATACTCCACAGCAACACATCCACACTCTGCAGCAACACATCCACACTCCACAGCAACACATCCACAGCAATATATCCACACTCCACAGCAACACATCCACACTCCACAGCAACACATCCACAGCAATACAACCACACTCTACAGCAACACATCCACACTCCACAGCAACACATACACACTCTACAGCAACATAACCATACTCCACAGCAACACATCCCCACTCCACAGCAACACATCCACAGCAATATATCCACACTCCACAGCAATACAAAAACACTCTACATGAACACATCCATACTCCACAGCAACACATCCACACACAACAGCAACACACCCACACTCCACAGCAACACAACCACACTCCACAACAACACATCCACACTCCACATCAACACAACCACACTCCACAGCAACACATCCACACTCCACAGCAACACAACCACACTCTACAGCAACACAACCACACTCCACAGCAACACATCCACACACAACAGCAACACATCCACACTCCACAGCAACACAACCACACTCTACAGCAACACAACCACACTCCACAGCAACACATCCACACTCCACAGCAACACAACCACACTCCACAGCAACACATCCACATTCCACAGCAACACAACCACACTCTACAGCAACACAACCACACTCCACAGCAACACATCCACACACAACAGCAACACATCCACACTCTACAGCAACACAACCACACTGTACAGCAACACAACCACACTCCATAGCAACACATCCACACTCCACAGCAACACAACCACACTCCACAGCAACACATCCACACTCCACAGCAACACAACCACACTCTACAGCAACACAACCACACTCCACAGCAACACATCCACACTCTACAGCAACACAACTACACTCTACAGCAACACAACCATACTCCACAGCAACACAACCACACTCTACAGCAACACATCCACACTCCACAGCAACACATCCACACTCCACAGCAACACATCCACACTCTACAGCAACACAACTACACTCTACAGCAACACAACCATACTCCACAGCAACACAACCACACTCTACAGCAAACACATCCACACTCCACAGCAACACATCCACACTCCACAGCAACACAACTACACTCTACAGCAACACAACTACACTCCACAGCAACACAACCACACTCCACAGCAACACATCCACACTCCACAGCAACACAACCACACTCTACAGCAACACAACCACACTCCACAGCAACACATCCACACTCCACAGCAACACATCCACATTCCACAGCAACACAACCATACTCCACAGCAACACAACCACATTCCACAGCAACACATCCACACTCCACAGCAACACATCCACAGCAATACAACCACACTCTACAGCAACACATCCACACTCCACAGCAACACATACACACTCTACAGCAACATAACCATACTCCACAGCAACACATCCCCACTCCACAGCAACACATCCACACTCTGCAGCAACACATCCACACTCCACAGCAACACATCCACAGCAATATATCCACACTCCACAGCAACACATCCACACTCCACAGCAACACATCCACAGCAATACAACCACACTCTACAGCAACACTTCCACACTCCACAGCAACACATACACACTCTACAGCAACATAACCATACTCCACAGCAACACATCCCCACTCCACAGCAACACATCCACACTATGCAGCAACATATCCACACTCCACAGCAACACATCCACAGCAATATATCCACACTCCACAGCAATACAAAAACACTCCACATGAACACATCCATACTCCACAGCAACACAACCACACACAACAGCAACACACCCACACTCCACAGCAACACATCCACACTCAACAGCAACACAACCACACTCCACAGCAACACAACCACACTCCACAGCAACACACCCACACTCCACAGCAACACATCCACACTCCACAGCAACACAACCACACTCTACAGCAACACAACCACACTCCACAGCAACACATCTACACTCCACAGAAACACATCCACAGCAATACAACCATACTCCACAGGAACACATCCACACTCCATAGGAACACATCCACACTCCACAGCAACACAACCACACTCTACAGCAACACAACCACACTCCACAGCAACACATCCACACTCCACATCAACACAACCATACTCCACAGCAACACAACCACACTCCACAGCAACACAACCACACTCTACAGCAACACAACCACACTCCACAGCAACACAACCACACTCCACAGCAACACATCCACACTCCACAGCAACACAACCACACTCCACAGCAACACATCCACACTCCACATCAACACATCCACACTCCACAGCAACACATCCACACTCCACAGCAACACATCCACACTCCACAGCAACACAACCACACTCCACAGCAACACATCCACACTCCACAGCAACACATCCACACTCCACAGCAACACATCCACACTCCACAGCAACACAACCACACTCCACAGCAACACATCCACACTCCACAGCAACACAACCACACTCCACAGCAACACATCCACACTCCACATCAACACATCCACACTCCACAGCAACACATCCACACTCCACATCAACACATCCACACTCCACAGCAACACAACCACACTCCACAGCAACACAACCACACTCCACAGCAACACATCCACACTCCACAGCAACACAACCACACTCCACAGCAACACATCCACACTCCACATCAACACATCCACACTCCACAGCAACACATCCACACTCCACATCAACACATCCACACTCCACAGCAACACAACCGCACTCCACATCAACACATCCACACTCCACAGCAACACAACCACACTCCACAGCAACACATCCACACTCTACAGCAACACAACCACACTCTACAGCAACACAACCACACTCTACAGCAACACAACCACACTCCACAGCAACACAACCACACTACAGCAACACAACCACACTCCACAGCAACACAACCACACTCCACAGCAACACAACCACACTCCACAGCAAAACATCCACACTCTACAGCAACACAACCACACTCTACAGCAACACAACCACACTCCACAGCAACACTCTACAGCAACACAACCACACTCCACAGCAACACATCCACACTCCACATCAACACAACCACACTCCACAGCAACACAAACCACACTCCACAGCAACACAACCACACTCCACACTCCACACTCTACAGCAACACAACTACACTCTACAGCAACACAACCACACTCCACAGCAACACAACCACACTCCACAGCAACACAACCACACTCCACAGCAACACAACTACACTCAACAGCAACACATCCACACTCCACAGCAACACATCCACACTCCACATCAACACATCCACACTCCACATCAACACATCCACACTCCACAGCAACACAACCACACTCCACAGCAACACAACCACACTCTACAGCAACACAACCACACTCCACAGCAACACAACCACACTCCACAGCAACACATCCACACTCCACAGCAACACAACCACACTCTACAGCAACACAACCATACTCCACAGCAACACAACCACACTCTACAGCAACACAACCACACTCCACAGCAACACAACCACACTCTACAGCAACACAACCACACTCCACAGCAACACATCCACACTCCACAGCAACACAACCATACTCCACAGCAACACAACCACACTCCACAGCAACACATCCACACTCCACAGCAACACAACCACACTCTACAGCAACACAACCATACTCCACAGCAACACAACCACACTCTACAGCAACACAACCACACTCCACAGCAACACAACCATACTCCACAGCAACACAACTATACTCCACAGCAACACAACCACACTCCACAGCAACACATCCACACTCTACAGCAACACAACCACACTCCACAGCAACACAACCACACTCCACAGCAACACATCCACACTCCACAGCAACACATCCACACTCCACAGCAACACACACTCCACAGCAACACAACTATCCACAGCAACACATCTACACCACAGCAACACAACTACTCCACACTCCACAGCAACACAACCACACTCCACAGCAACACATCCACACTCCACAGCAACACATCCACATTCCACAGCAACACAACCATACACACAACACACCACATTCTCCACAGCAACACATCCACAGCAATCCACACTCTACAGCAACACATCCACACACAGCAACACATCTACAGCAACATAACCATACTCCACAGCAACACATCCACACTCTGCAGCAACACATCCACACTCCACAGCAACACATCCACAGCAATATATCCACACTCCACAGCAACACATCCACACTCCACAGCAACACATCCACAGCAATACAACCACACTCTACAGCAACACATCCACACTCCACAGCAACACATACACACTCTACAGCAACATAACCATACTCCACAGCAACACATCCCCACTCCACAGCAACACATCCACAGCAATATATCCACACTCCACAGCAATACAAAAACACTCTACATGAACACATCCATACTCCACAGCAACACATCCACACACAACAGCAACACACCCACACTCCACAGCAACACAACCACACTCCACAACAACACATCCACACTCCACATCAACACAACCACACTCCACAGCAACACATCCACACTCCACAGCAACACAACCACACTCTACAGCAACACAACCACACTCCACAGCAACACATCCACACACAACAGCAACACATCCACACTCCACAGCAACACAACCACACTCTACAGCAACACAACCACACTCCACAGCAACACATCCACACTCCACAGCAACACAACCACACTCCACAGCAACACATCCACATTCCACAGCAACACAACCACACTCTACAGCAACACAACCACACTCCACAGCAACACATCCACACACAACAGCAACACATCCACACTCTACAGCAACACAACCACACTGTACAGCAACACAACCACACTCCATAGCAACACATCCACACTCCACAGCAACACAACCACACTCCACAGCAACACATCCACACTCCACAGCAACACAACCACACTCTACAGCAACACAACCACACTCCACAGCAACACATCCACACTCTACAGCAACACAACTACACTCTACAGCAACACAACCATACTCCACAGCAACACAACCACACTCTACAGCAACACATCCACAGCAACACATCCACACTCCACAGCAACACATCCACACTCTACAGCAACACAACTACACTCTACAGCAACACAACCATACTCCACAGCAACACAACCACACTCTACAGCAACACATCCACACTCCACAGCAACACATCCACACTCCACAGCAACACAACTACACTCTACAGCAACACAACTACACTCCACAGCAACACAACCACACTCCACAGCAACACATCCACACTCCACAGCAACACAACCACACTCTACAGCAACACAACCACACTCCACAGCAACACATCCACACTCCACAGCAACACATCCACACTCCACAGCAACACATCCACATTCCACAGCAACACAACCATACTCCACAGCAACACAACCACATTCCACAGCAACACATCCACACTCCACAGCAACACATCCACAGCAATACAACCACACTCTACAGCAACACATCCACACTCCACAGCAACACATACACACTCTACAGCAACATAACCATACTCCACAGCAACACATCCCCACTCCACAGCAACACATCCACACTCTGCAGCAACACATCCACACTCCACAGCAACACATCCACAGCAATATATCCACACTCCACAGCAACACATCCACACTCCACAGCAACACATCCACAGCAATACAACCACACTCTACAGCAACACTTCCACACTCCACAGCAACACATACACACTCTACAGCAACATAACCATACTCCACAGCAACACATCCCCACTCCACAGCAACACATCCACACTATGCAGCAACATATCCACACTCCACAGCAACACATCCACAGCAATATATCCACACTCCACAGCAATACAAAAACACTCCACATGAACACATCCATACTCCACAGCAACACAACCACACACAACAGCAACACACCCACACTCCACAGCAACACATCCACACTCAACAGCAACACAACCACACTCCACAGCAACACAACCACACTCCACAGCAACACACCCACACTCCACAGCAACACATCCACACTCCACAGCAACACAACCACACTCTACAGCAACACAACCACACTCCACAGCAACACATCTACACTCCACAGAAACACATCCACAGCAATACAACCATACTCCACAGGAACACATCCACACTCCATAGGAACACATCCACACTCCACAGCAACACAACCACACTCAACAGCAACACAGCAACACAAGTTTCTCACATAACCACATTCCATAGCAGTTTGCAAAGTCCCCATAACATGTATCACTATGTATGGGTTTGTGTTGAGTTGGTCATCACCATGTATTGCGGCGGAAATGTATTGATTCAGTGGTGCCACGTATTGAGTAATGTATATTCACTTCTGTTCATCCCCTTTCCCATGCACAATTGTTTATTTAGTTATACATACTTTACTTACATTTACATAGTATTAATGGTGTTGTGTTTTGTATTGGCTTCCATGTTTGTATTGGCTTCCATGTTTGTACTGGCTTCCACGTTTGTACTGGCTTCCATATTTGTATTGGCTTCCATGGTACGTAAGTTTCGTGTGGCTGTTATTTTGGCAGCTATTTTGGATTGCTAAAAATCGCAAGTTCCACAACCTGTATACGTGGGGATGGGCAGTCAAGTGAACCAGCACAAAATGCATTATATTTTTCTGGACTTTGTGAATGTAACCCCTAAGAGACCTGTAATAAAATGTCTGATTATATGCATTTTTGCAGGAAAAACACACATTTCTTTTTGTGTTTTCTACATGGCAAAAAAAGTAAATCCATATCACCTTTGTTTTACAACAAAGTTTGCAGTTTAAATTTGATACCTGCCAAGAAATATCTACAACATAATCCCTATCGTCTGATATTCACAGAAAACACCTGATTAGTTTGGTGTAGGATTCTGTTATGAGTGCAGCCATTGTTGTGGATGAAGGTTTGCATGGATCGCTCCTGAATGCTACAACAACTTGAAGGATGTCTCCATCTACTCTGATCGATATGCCTTTGGAACAACAATGTGGGAACTGTTTTCATCTGGTGATCGTCCTCATGGACAGAGAACCTCCAAACAAGTAAGCCTACCTGTCCCCATGGTCACATGATCTCCAAGCAAGTAAGTCTTCCTGTCGCCATGGTCACATGACCCCCAATCAATTAAGCCTACCTGTCCCCATGGTCACATGATCTCCAAGCAAGTAAGTCTTCCTGTCTCCATGGTCACATGGCCCCCAATCAATTAAGTCTACCTGTCCCCATGGTCATATGATCTCCAAGCAAGTAAGTATTCCTGTCTTCATGGTCACATGATGTCCCCATGGTCACATGACCTACAAGCAAGTAGATCTATCCCTCCCCATGGTCACGTGACACCCAAGCAGGTAAGTAGCATTACCACAGCGGCCACCACGGCTGTTGGATCTGGCCAGTTTTGATGCTAGACTACGACAGGCCTCCGGTCATGCAGCCTTACCATTATTCAGTCGGCGTTAAATAAGATATATTTAATAACACTGGACTGACAAGATAACGTTCTTTACAATGGTATAAAGTTTTAAAAAGTATTCCTTTATTTGACGAACGTATCGTTCGTTATTTAACAATGATGTGCACCAAGAATGTTATGCCAACGGCGCTCCGTGACGGTACAGTTTTCACAAAAACAGGTCAAGGCAAATTGAAAACCCGCACTTGTAAACCTATTTGGATCGTCATGAGATCTGTTCAACCAATTAGAAGATGTGTTCGTCTTCATTTCAGAAATTGCAAGAAGTTTCTGCGGTAAACCTAACGAAAGTTATGTCAAATTATCGTGTAAACATGAAGTTTGATAATGTTATCGCCTAAAATTTGAGTTCTTGTATATAAGCACTTACGTGTCAGTTTCACACTGTTCAGATGATATATGTTGTAACATTTGAAAAAGATTTACAAGTGTAGAAATTGCGGTTTACGAGAACGCCACTGCAGACGGTGATGCTGTGCTAAAAATAGACTAGCCGCTTGGTAACATCCACATGTCGCTGGATATCTGCCAGGCAGACAACCGTGTTATGCTGGTTGTCCGCTAGGCGGATTTGGTATCTAGCTGTCATGCAGGCAAACCATATTCACAGTACGTACTACACTTAATAATTTGTTTTAATCTTGAAATTCAAGAACCTGTATTCCAACCTGTTAAATATAAAATAAGAACTTATTACATTTATTTTTTGCTTACTAATAGTAATAATTAGCCAGCTTTAGATTGGTATTTTCACCATTATAATATACAATTATTGCCATAATTATATTATTGGTGTATATAATTTTATATTAATTATTGGAAATTATATTCATATGTTTATATTCATGTTTATATAGCTATTGTGACCAAAAGACCAAGAATAAAATTTGAGTTGTTGGTGCAATTATTCATTACTCAGTGTTTTTAAATGCAGGTATCTCTCATGGACCCTTTCTGCAATTCATATGGCTAAGTATAACTAGTAGAGACATTAATTATGCAAAGTGGGAATTAAGTGACATCTAATTATAGTAATTAAACTCGTTATGTAGTACTATGATAAGAAGCACTAAACGTTAAGTGATAAAGCTTTTGAAATTTTTTTTTTTATATAACACAGATGGGGATTCCACATTTACTGTGTCTGCCATTTTATTTTATGATAATTACATAATCAATTATGCAGATTATGGCAACTAAGTGAGTTGTATTGAAAATGTTTGTGTTGTACTATTTTATTATGCCTCAAATATTAATGATGTGCTTTTGGAAAAATACGTATTCAAAAATTGGGATTCTACATTTAATATGTCCGCCATTTTATTTTATGCAAATTACACCATTAATTCAAATTTGGTACTTAATTGATAGCAATGGAACAGTTTATGTTGTACTATTGTAAACATCATTACAGTGTTAATTACATGCTCAGAATAATAATTTCTTCATAAAAACATTGTGAATCCTCATTCAATACGGCTGCCATTTTATAATAATTATGCTAGCGATGCACCAATTTTGTAAAACCTTTGGCATTGAAATGAGCTATAATGAAACAAGATGTTACACTTTCTAAAACCATGTAAACTAAACAATTAATGACATGACGTGAATTGCATCTTGTTAGTCTAGGATCCAATGTCAGCCATATTATGCTAATTATTGGCTGGTCATGAAATATGCAAATTGGATCGACGAAAATGCAAGAAATGAATTCCTCATGTGAAAATACCTTCATATGCAAAATTTGAAGTAATTATCTCAATTAATGACATATCTGTTGTAAGAACAATGAAAACAATTTTTAAATAGGGGTACACCCTGGAAATACTGTCATCCTATTATTTATGTTATTTTTCATGCTCACCGTTCCAACGAAAACCCCTGTGGCAGTAACTTTTCCAACTTAATAACTTTGTCAGTAGTTGTCCAAATCTATCTTGGGATAACGGACAAGTGGAATTTCGAACCATATATATATATAAATGTATTTATATAGTTTTTGTATCATGTTTGTTTTGGTAGATAGAGGAATTTGTGCGTGATGGGAATCTACTTCAAGCCCCAGCTCTGTGTCCCTCCGACATCATTGATCTGATGCACGGATGCTGGAATCTACAACCAGAAGAACGTCCTACTGCCCCGGTGATCCTCCGAAACATCATCCGCATCAGTCAGAGTGGTAGGTTTCTCTTCCGCATCAGTCAGAGTGGTAGGTTTCTCTTCCGCATCAGTCAGAGTGGTAGGTTTCTCTTCTGCATCAGTCAGAGTGGTAGGTTTCTCTTCCGCATCAGTCAGAGTGGTAGGTTTCTCTTCCGCATCAGTCAGAGTGATAGGTTTCTCTTCCACATCAGTCAGAGTGGTAGGTTTCTCTTCTGCATCAGTCAGAGTGGTAGGTTTCTCTTCTGCATCAGTCAGAGTGGTAGGTTTCTCTTCCACATCAGTCAGAGTGGTAGGTTTCTCTTCCACATCAGTCAGAGTGGTAGGTTTCTCTTCTGCATCAGTCAGAGTGTAGTAGGTTTCTCTTCCATGTCAGTCAGAGTGGTAGGTTTCTCTTTTGCATTGCTCAGAGTGGTAGGTTTCTCCTTTGCATCAGTTAGGGTGGTAGGTTTCTCTTCCACATCAGTCAGGGTAGTAGTAGGTTTCTCTTCTACATCAGTCAGAGTGGTAGGTTTCTCTTCCGCATCAGTCAGAACACACAACAAACAAATTACAATAGTTAGACTTTAACATACATCAGTATGTGCTACAACTGCTGAGGATATGCAGGTCTGCATTTACAGTTTAATGTACTCTATACCTGTGCATGGCATTTAGTAGTTCCAGTCAGTTTGCATGTTTTGAAGAAACCGTTTTCTTTGACTGTTCCTTCAGTTGCCGATGAGCGGTACTACAGCATTCCAACTTGGGGCAACAGTGAAACCAATTCTGCACTGAACTACGATAGACTACTCATGCAACCGGTGGTGCCCCCTAGTGAGTCACCAGTGCTCGGTTTGCCACTTCCGATGTCGCCATCGTCATCTGCCGGTCTCTCTAGTGTCGGAGCCGCGTCAGATGTGTGGGGGTGGTCAGGGTCATGTGACAGTCGAACCCCCCTCATACCCACCACCCGGCAGATCTCAGATACAGGTCAGTCTCAGATATGGGGGTTGTGGTCATGTGACAGTCACACACCCCCCTCATTCCTGGCAGATCCCAGGTAAACTCTAGGCGCAAATGGGACCTGAAGTATAAGGAGGATCTCCTTCACGCAGTGGATTCCTAACTACTGCCTGGATGTCTTCATCCATGTGTGTATTGATGCATATAAAATAATAATAATAAAACTTCTGTAGCATCCTCAGGAATCAGAGCTCAGAGCTGTAACATACAGGAATCATTAGGCAAAATTATGAACAGGGCAAAGGTCATCGTTGGAGCAACTGTATCTTCTTAAATGTGAAGTGTCATTCGAATTTTAAATAAGTTTTTGAAAAGTCTAATAAAGATTCAAAAAGTTAAGTTATAATACTTGGTGCCAAGATGGCATGGTCCTTATCACTCTATAGTGCTTTGTAAGACACCTCCTGAACAAGGATTGAAGCGGTCACCCACCAAAGATAATAAAACAATAATAAACTACTTCTTACTGATATACTTTCGTTGTGTCACCAGCCCCACGAAGTCAGCAGCGCCCTCTGCCAGACATCCCGCCTGACTCGAATCAAGTACTGAGACCTGAGCAGCTGCACACATACAAGGATAAACAACTTGGCAAGGTGCATCCTCCCTACTGGACGCTTCCTCCCTGCTGGACGCTTCCTCCCTACTGGACGCTTCCTCCCTACTGAGCTTTACGTAGCATTGCAATACATGTTTTCTCACTTCAAGTGATATACTTTTGTTGTTTTATTTAAATGTTTTCATGTTGTGGAATACACACAGATACACAGCTTTATCTAGAGACCCAACCTCCCATCATTTGGACGGGTTGAGTTCATTTTTGGAAGGGTTGAAGTTTTAATTAGGATGGGTGGAAATTTGAGGAGCAAAAAGCATTCATTATTAACTGTCACTGTTATTGATATGTCTATTATGCTTTTAAAACGTATGTCACACATATCCATATGTATGTATATACATATATATGTACACTGCATAATTATGTATATATATATATATATTATGCATGTTTGCACTGGATTGTATGCGCACATGCAGATGTGCATATCAACCAGGACATTTTTGGACTGGTAAAAATTTTATCCTGCAAAAAGGCCTGCACATTTGCATTATCTTGATCCTAGTTAGACGATTGTTGTTGCAGGGTCACTATGGGGTGGTGTACAAGGGTGACCTTCGTGTGTCCGGCAACACTAGCAGCGTGGCCGTCAAGAGTCTCCACGCAAAGATGTACCACAGATACGTGCATGAGTTCGAGAAGGAGATCAAAATGATGCAGCAATTGTCCCACGAGAACATTGTCAAAGTGATAGGCTACTTGCCACAACGGGACTCCGGTAAGACAGACCACCCTCAAGGGGGTGGGGCTAGATTTAAGGGCATACTGTCTGTGTTGTCACTAGTGGTGTGTACCATATGCCGGTGAACTGGTTTATCTATTTGGCTTTGAAACCTGTTTTTTATATACATCCCATCAATTAATAATGCAAAGATATTCCCAAACAACGTAAAAGTCACCGGATATGATCCAAAATCCAAGACGCGCTGCACACATTGTTGCATCTGCGGATAACCAAACAACAAATAGTGCTTCAAACTGTATGGATCCATGTTACATGCCTATAATTCGTCCTTGTTAGAAAGTCTTGTATGGATCCATGTTACATGCCTATAATTCGTCCTTGTTAGAAAGTCTTGTATGGATCCATGTTACATGCCTATAATTCGTCCTTGTTTGAAAGTCTTGTATGGATCCATGTTACATGCCTATAATTCGTCCTTGTTTGAAAGTCTTGTATGGATCCATGTTACATGCCTATAATTCGTCCTTGTTAGAAAGTCTTGTATGGATCCATGTTACATGCCTATAATTCGTCCTTGTTTGAAAGTCTTGTATGGATCCATGTTACATGCCTATAATTCGTCCTTGTTAGAAAGTCTTGTATGGATCCATGTTACATGCCTATAATTCGTCCTTGTTAGAAAGTCTTGTATGGATCCATGTTACATGCCTATAATTCGTCCTTGTTAGAAAGTCTTGTATGGATCCATGTTACATGCCTATAATTCGTCCTTGTTTGAAAGTCTTGTATGGATCCATGTTACATGCCTATAATTCGTCCTTGTTTGAAAGTCTTGTATGGATCCATGTTACATGCCTATAATTCGTCCTTGTTTGAAAGTCTTGTATGGATCCATGTTACATGCCTATAATTCGTCCTTGTTTGAAAGTCTTGTATGCAAAATGGATTTTTCATTTGTGTAGTTAATTATGTTTCAAACCATCGATTCCATGGGCGATCCTGGAATTTCGCATATAAAAAAAAACGTTTACTGTACCGTATACTGCGTAAAATATACGGTCTATACCGTAAACCTTAGCCACATGGTACATGGTTCTAGTTGTCACCATTTTAGGTGACCCTCAATGGGCATGAATTTTATCAAAGACGTTAGTTTTAAAATGAGTATTCCTGGGTGAGGGAGGTGAGGGAAATTGTATGCGAGGTCTTTAATCCTTTAAACCTTACGTCATTGAATGAAATGCACTCCGAGTCCTCTCAGCGTGCACATAAAACCACCATGATATGGTTGCACCTGGGTTTTTTGCATTTAGCGTTTTTGTACTTCATTTCCTAACATTGCAAATTGTGCTTATGTTGAAGATAATTGAATTCGTCAGAAGACGGTGCTAAATATGTTAAATTAAACTTGCAAAATGTGATATGCTTTGTCTTGGTGTGTTTGTGTAGAATGCATGTATATCTACAAACTCTTTGTCAGTTGATATTTTCAAACAGTGCTCATTTAAAAACTTCTAATGCAAAGCCACATGAAAACTAACGCAAACACACAGCAAATACACTAATGAATCCAGTGACAAATGTTTACAGAAGTATCCAGAGGATTGCACCTCCTCCCCATGTTGTCAAAGCTAAAAGACGCTTTCAGGCGTTTGAAGAAATGGGTGTCCAGATGCTTTCTGGTGTTCAACTTCTAAAGAATGGAACCATTACTCAAAAATTATAAGTTTATGCTTGACAAAAAGTGCACCTTTAGGCATTACGATCAGTAGTTTTTATTGAAATTTTGTGTTTTTAATACGTAAAAAGCACTGAGTAGGTGCCTGATGCCAAAATGGGCATAATATACTACAAGAGCCAAAATTGGCTGGACTTGGGCAGAAGGTACAGAAATGTCATGAAACGCACAAACTGACCTGATACTTGAAAAATTAATAATCTAATTTAATGTTACTGTTAGAAGTATGTTAAAAACACTTCCATTCACTTTTAAAGTATTTATTATTACGATTTTATGAAACATTTTGTTATCAGTAGAACTTATTTTACACAGCTCTGTAAACGACAGAGCAAATAAACCCTTCTGAAACTATGTATTGTTATATATTACGATATGTGGTATTATGATACACTTTGTATTTTGGCTTGGTGTAATGATAGGCTATGGTGGTGCTTCTAGAGCGCAGTGGCACAGTGCTTAGAGTAGTCCATTTGCCAAGCCTGCAAATATTGAATTTGATTCTGAAATGAAGGGACTAATTCCCACTATGATTTTCTGTTAAACCAATATCTGAGGTGTCTGAAAATGGGTGATGGACATTTCAGAAGCATAGTTTATTACCATTTTGGATGCCATCTTTAAACAAGCGGAAATCAAGCTATTCAAAACTGATGTCCTACAGCCAAATCTGGTGATTGGATCTTAAAGTTGTTTAAACAAAAGTTGTTTGTAATAAAGTACTAATATAATCTTTCAGTTACCATTATTGGCAAAAATATAGGGGAAAATGTTAAGGAAAACACCAAAAATTGCATTTTTTTTTATGTTTTACTTCAGTTTTGGTAATATTTTCAAAAATCGTAAATGATCCATTTTTACTGTCTTACTGAAATTTCATGCAATTGGCTATATTTCTGTCCAATGCGATTTGACCGAATGGTTGCCTGGTGCGCATAATTTGTACGATTGTTAAGTATCACGCGCACATTATGTTTTACGTTCTGCACAACTGATTTACCCCGTAAAAGGTGAGAAACTTGATATATATTTGGTATTTTGAAAAGATATGGGTCCTATTCTAGGGGTTGTAGATTAATCCCTGAAAGTTTGGTGCTCAAGGTTCAAGCCGTCTAAGAAGAAAACGTTAACCTTTCAGCATACGCAACCTTGATTATAAGTAGATTATTGCTGCATCACCCTTAAGGGTATTATTGGGCTGTGTTCTAGGAATCTAGGGCCAAACGTTTGAAAACAGATTATGTGCGTAGCGATACGTTGTTGCCGATCATATAACTTGATTTACATATTTTATTGAATTTATATATATTCGAAGACAGACATATAAACATAACATTCATAGGCTAATTATTGGCACGGCTTCTGAAGTAGTTATTAAGTTAACAAATCGTATGCATAATTTATTTGTTCTGTTTCTGACATCATATATACGTAATACAAATATTGTGAAAATTTGTTTCCTTGACATTTCCCCCTATATTTTTGCCAATAATGATAATTGAGAGATTATATTAGTGTTACTGTATTCATAATTTTATTACGAACAACTTTTGTTCTATACAACTGTAAGATCCAATCATTAGATTTGGCTGTAGGACATCAGTTTTGAATAGCTTGACTTTCGCTTGAAAAATGGCAGCCATGTTTAAAGATGGCATCCAAAAAGGTAATAAGCTACGCTTCTGAAATGTCCATCACTCATTTTCGGACACCTCAGATATTGGTGTAACTGAAAATCATAGTGGGAATTAGTCCCCCAGTTTGAGAATCAAATCTTGTCTACTCTCATGGACTAGAGCATCAGACTGTCAATTGAGAGAACCCCAGTTCAAATTGTCTTGTTGTCGTTTTGAACCTTGGGCAAGTTCGTTCATTCCATGTTACTCCAGTTCTGTCAGCTGTATGAATAAGTACCTGGCTATAGATAGTGGTGCATATTTGTATACGAATAGTCTTCATGCAGTAATTTCAGCATGACTGAATGCTTCCAAGAGAAGTCGAGATGGTGTTCGATTGAACAGGTCTGTCAGGGAGTAAAGTGTAAAGCCCTTTGAGCTGTCCTATGGACTGGATACTGCGCTATATAAGAATTTACCTTTGCTTTCAGAGAACCCGATGCTACTGGTGATGGAGTATGTGGACAAAGGCTGTCTCAGTCATTACCTCCATCACCTAAGTAAACACAAGGAAGACATCCCACAAAACAAACTACTTACGTTCGGAGAGGAGATTGCTGAAGTGGGTTTTTTTGTTAAACCAACGGCTGTCCATTCTTCAATAATATATATTGTTCTTAATGGTAAAATAAATATGTTAAACAATCTTCGCAATTTGAATAGTTTGACTGCAAAATGTTCAAATTGTAAACATAACATTCAGATTGTAAACTATGTTGGTAATGTGACAGCCGCCGGATGGTCAAGGTTACAGTACCGAGTATCGACGTGTCCAATGCAAAAGTGCCCAACAAAATTTTCATAGGGATTCTTTATTGGGTAATGACAGGCACTAAATGTAGTCTGACACCTGTTGCATCTGCAGGGCATGGAGTACCTACACAGCAAGGAGATCATCCACAGAGACCTGGCAGCCAGGAACATCCTCGTCACTGCCAACGTACACATGAAAATCAGCGACTTTGGCTTGGCGCGCATTCTCTCTCCCGAACGCGATTACTACAGGAGTGACGCCACCAAGGAGATACCAGCTGCATGGTGGGTAATCACGCAGTCACTGTTGGCGTTTTAAGTGAATTTTTAACCAAGCTCAGAGGTGCATCATGTGGAGATCATTCGTTAATAAGTATGTCTATATAATGTGTGCACTGGGGGTGGATATGACAGTGATACAGTCATGCATTGGGGGTGGATATGACAGTGATACAGTCATGCATTGGGGTGTATGTGACAGTGATACAGTCATGCATTGGGGGTGTATGTGACAGTGATACAGTCATGCATTGGGGGTGTATGTGACAGTGATACAGTCATGCATTGGGGGTGTATGTGACAGTGATACAGTCATGCATTGGGGTGTATGTGACAGTGATACAGTCATGCATTGGGGGTATATGTGACAGTGATACAGTCATGCATTGGGGGTGTATGTGACAGTGATACAGTCATGCATTGGGGGTGTATGTGACAGTGATACAGTCATGCATTGGGGGTGTATGTGACAGTGATACAGTCATGCATTGGGGTGTATGTGACAGTGATACAGTCATGCATTGGGGGTATATGTGACAGTGATACAGTCATGCATTGGGGGTGTATGTGACAGTGATACAGTCATGCATTGGGGGTGTATGTGACAGTGATACAGTCATGCATTGGGGATTGGATGTGACAGTGATAGTCATGCATTGGGGATTGGATGTGACAGTGATAGTCATGCATTGGGGATTGGATGTGACAGTGATAGTCATGTATTGGGGATTGGATGTGACAATGATAGTCATGTATTGGGGGTTGGATGTGACAGTGATAGTCATGTATTGGGGGTTGGATGTGACAGTGATAGTCATGTATTGGGGATTGGATGTGACAATGATAGTCATGTATTGGGGGTTGGATGTGACAATGATAGTCATGTATTGGGGATTGGATGTGACAGTGATAGTCATGCATTGGGGATTGGATGTGACAATGATAGTCATGTATTGGGGGTTGGATGTGACAGTGATAGTCATGTATTGGGGGTTGGATGTGACAGTGATAGTCATGCATTGGGGATTGGATGTGACAATGATAGTCATGTATTGGGGGTTGGATGTGACAGTGATAGTCATGCATTGGGGATTGGATGTGACAGTGATAGTCATGCATTGGGGATTGGATGTGACAGTGATAGTCATGCATTGGGGATTGGATGTGACAGTGATAGTCATGCATTGGGGGTTGGATGTGACAGTGATAGTCATGCATTGGGGATTGGATGTGACAATGATAGTCATGCATTGGGGATTGGATGTGACAGTGATAGTCATGCATTGGGGATTGGATGTGACAGTGATAGTCATGCATTGGGGATTGGATGTGACAGTGATAGTCATGCATTGGGGGTTGGATGTGACAGTGATAGTCATGCATTGGGGATTGGATGTGACAATGATAGTCATGCATTGGGGATTGGATGTGACAGTGATAGTCATGCATTGGGGATTGGATGTGACAATGATAGTCATGTATTGGGGGTTGGATGTGACAGTGATAGTCATGCATTGGGGATTGGATGTGACAATGATAGTCATGTATTGGGGGTTGGATGTGACAGTGATAGTCATGCATTGGGGATTGGATGTGACAGTGATAGTCATGCATTGGGGATTGGATGTGACAGTGATAGTCATGCATTGGGGGTTGGATGTGACAGTGATAGTCATGCATTGGAGATTGGATGTGACAATGATAGTCATGTATTGGGGGTTGGATGTGACAGTGATAGTCATGCATTGGGGGTTGGATGTGACAGTGATAGTCATGTATTGGGGGTTGGATGTGACAGTGATAGTCATGCATTGGGGATTGGATGTGACAGTGATAGTCATGTATTGGGGGTTGGATGTGCCAGTGATAGTCATGTATTGGGGATTGGATGTGACAATGCCAGTCAGTGTATTGCATTGGGGGTTGGATGTGACAGTGATAGTCATGTATTGGGGGTTGGATGTGACAGTGATAGTCATGCATTGGGGATTGGATGTGACAATGATAGTCATGTATTGGGGATTGGATGTGACAGTGATAGTCATGCATTGGGGATTGGATGTGACAATGATAGTCATGTATTGTGGGTTGGATGTGACAATGATAGTCATGCATTGGGGATTGGATGTGACAGTGATAGTCATGCATTGGGGATTGGATGTGACAATGATAGTCATGTATTGGGGGTTGGATGTGACAGTGATAGTCATGCATTGGGGGTTGGATGTGACAGTGATAGTCATGTATTGGGGATTGGATGTGACAGTGATAGTCATGCATTGGGGATTGGATGTGACAGTGATAGTCATGCATTGGGGATTGGATGTGACAGTGATAGTCATGCATTGGGGATTGGATGTGACAGTGATAGTCATGCATTGGGGATTGGATGTGACAATGATAGTCATGTATTGGGGGTTGGATGTGACAGTGATAGTCATGCATTGGGGATTGGATGTGACAGTGATAGTCATGTATTGGGGGTTGGATGTGCCAGTGATAGTCATGTATTGGGGATTGGATGTGACAATGATAGTCATGCATTGGGGGTTGGATGTGACAGTGATAGTCATGCATTGGGGGTTGGATGTGACAGTGATAGTCATGCATTGGGGGTTGGATGTGACAGTGATAGTCATGCATTGGGGGTTGGATGTGACAGTGATAGTCATGCATTAGGGGTGATGTGACAATGATAGTCATGTAATGGGGGTTGGATGTAGCCCAGTGATAGTGATCATGCTTATTGGGGTTAGATGTGACAGTAATAGGCATGCATTGGGGTTGGATCTTGAGCAGTGATAGTCACGTATTGTGGAGTTGAATGACAACAATAGTCATACATTGGGGTTGAATGCTGACAGTGATAGTCATGTATTGTGGGTTGGATGTGACAATGATAGTCATGCATTGGGGTTGGATGTGTGACAGTGATAGTCATACATTGATTAAGATGCTTAATGATAGTCATGCATTGGGGATTGGATGTGACAATGATAGT
The DNA here is from genome assembly GCA_020002185.1 of Paraescarpia echinospica. NCBI lineage: Eukaryota > Metazoa > Annelida > Polychaeta > Sabellida > Siboglinidae > Paraescarpia > Paraescarpia echinospica. The sequence goes on along the minus strand of CM034541.1, from coordinate 843,816 downwards.
CATGTATTGGGGGTTGGATGTGACAGTGATAGTCATGTATTGGGGGTTGGATGTGACAGTGATAGGCATGCATTGGGGGTTGGATGTGACAGTGATAGTCACGTATTGTGGGTTGGATGTGACAATGATAGTCATGCATTGGGGGTTGGATGTGACAGTGATAGTCATGTATTGTGGGTTGGATGTGACAATGATAGTCATGCATTGGGGGTTGGATGTGACAGTGATAGTCATGCATTGGGGATTGGATGTGACAATGATAGTCATGTATTGGGGGTTGGATGTGACAGTGATAGTCATGCATTGGGGATTGGATGTGACAATGATAGTCATGTATTGGGGATTGGATGTGACAATGATAGTCATGTATTGGGGGTTGGATGTGACAGTGATAGTCATGTATTGGGGGTTGGATGTGACAGTGATAGTCATGTATTGGGGGTTGGATGTGACAGTGATAGTCATGTATTGGGGGTTGGATGTGACAGTGATAGTCATGCATTGGGGGTTGGATGTGACAATGATAGTCATGTATTGGGGGTTGGATGTGACAGTGATAGTCATGTATTGGGGGTTGGATGTGACAGTGATAGTCATGCATTGGGGGTTGGATGTGACAGTGATAGTCATGTATTGGGGGTTGGATGTGACAGTGATAGTCATGCATTGGGGATTGGATGTGACAGTGATAGTCATGCATTGGGGATTGGATGTGACAGTGATAGTCATGCATTGGGGATTGGATGTGACAGTGATAGTCATGCATTGGGGATTGGATGTGACAGTGATAGTCATGTATTGTGGGTTGGATGTGACAGTGATAGTCATGCATTGGGGGTTGGATGTGACAGTGATAGTCATGCATTGGGGGTTGGATGTGACAGTGATAGTCATGTATTGGGGGTTGGATGTGACAGTGATAGTCATGCATTGGGGATTGGATGTGACAGTGATAGTCATGTATTGTGGGTTGGATGTGACAGTGATAGTCATGTATCGGGGGTTGGATGTGCCAGTGATAGTCATGCATTGGGGATTGGATGTGACAGTGATAGTCATGTATTGGGGGTTGGATGTGACAGTGATAGTCATGCATTGGGGATTGGATGTGACAGTGATAGTCATGTATTGGGGGTTGGATGTGCCAGTGATAGTCATGTATTGGGGATTGGATGTGACAATGATAGTCATGCATTGGGGGTTGGATGTGACAGTGATAGTCATGCATTGGGGGTTGGATGTGACAGTGATAGTCATGTATTGGGGGTTGGATGTGACAGTGATAGTCATGTATTGGGGATTGGATGTGACAGTGATAGTCATGTATTGGGGGTTGGATGTGACAGTGATAGTCATGCATTGGGGATTGGATGTGACAGTAATGTAGATGCATACATTTAAGAGTTGGATGTGACAGTGATAGTCATGCATTAGGGGATTGGATGTGACAATGATAGTCATGTATTGGGGGTTGGATGTGACAGTGATAGTCATGCATTGGGGATTGGATGTGACAATGATAGTCATGTATTGGGGATTGGATGTGACAGTGATAGTCATGCATTGGGGATTGGATGTGACAATGATAGTCATGTATTGTGGGTTGGATGTGACAATGATAGTCATGCATTGGGGATTGGATGTGACAGTGATAGTCATGCATTGGGGATTGGATGTGACAGTGATAGTCATGTATTGGGGGTTGGATGTGACAGTGATAGTCATGCATTGGGGGTTGGATGTGACAGTGATAGTCATGTATTAAGAGTTGGATGTGACAGTGATAGTCATGCATTAGGGGTGGATGTGACAGTGATAGTCATGCATTGAAAAAGTTGGATGTGACAGTGATAGTCGTAATACATTAGGGATTGGATGTAACAGTGATAGTCATGCATTGGGAGTTGGATGTGACAATGATAGTCATGCATTGGGGGTTGGATGTGACAATGATAGTCATGTATTGGGGGTTGGATGTGACAGTGATAGTCATGTATTGGGGGTTGGATGTGACAGTGATAGGCATGCATTGGGGGTTGGATGTGACAGTGATAGTCACGTATTGTGGGTTGGATGTGACAATGATAGTCATGCATTGGGGGTTGGATGTGACAGTGATAGTCATGTATTGTGGGTTGGATGTGACAATGATAGTCATGCATTGGGGGTTGGATGTGACAGTGATAGTCATGCATTGGGGATTGGATGTGACAATGATAGTCATGTATTGGGGGTTGGATGTGACAGTGATAGTCATGCATTGGGGATTGGATGTGACAATGATAGTCATGTATTGGGGATTGGATGTGACAATGATAGTCATGTATTGGGGGTTGGATGTGACAGTGATAGTCATGTATTGGGGGTTGGATGTGACAGTGATAGTCATGTATTGGGGATTGGATGTGACAGTGATAGTCATGCATTGGGGATTGGATGTGACAGTGATAGTCATGCATTGGGGATTGGATGTGACAATGATAGTCATGTATTGGGGGTTGGATGTGACAGTGATAGTCATGTATTGGGGGTTGGATGTGACAGTGATAGGCATGCATTGGGGGTTGGATGTGACAGTGATAGTCACGTATTGTGGGTTGGATGTGACAATGATAGTCATGCATTGGGGGTTGGATGTGACAGTGATAGTCATGTATTGTGGGTTGGATGTGACAATGATAGTCATGCATTGGGGGTTGGATGTGACAGTGATAGTCATGCATTGGGGATTGGATGTGACAATGATAGTCATGTATTGGGGGTTGGATGTGACAGTGATAGTCATGCATTGGGGATTGGATGTGACAATGATAGTCATGTATTGGGGGTTGGATGTGACAATGATAGTCATGCATTGGGGGTTGGATGTGACAATGATAGTCATGCATTGGGGATTCGATGTGACAGTGATAGTCATGCATTGAGGGTGTATGTGACGGTGATACAGTCATGCATTGGGGGTGTTTGTGACAGTTACAGGGTCTAGTTGTAGGTATGTTTGTTAGATGTATGTAGTGTTGTAGATGTGTTAGTTGTGTATTATAGGTAACTTAGATGCATGTTTTGTTGTAGGTGTGTTAGATGTATGTGTTGTAGGTATGTTAGATGTATGTATGGTCGTACTTGTAGGTGTTTAGATGTATGTGTTGCTGTAGGTGTGTTATATGCAAGTGTTGTAGGTGTATTAGATGTATGTGTTGTAGGTGTGTTACATCTTGTATGTTATATGTATGTTGTCTTGTACTTGTGTTAGATGTGTGTTGTTGTAGGTGTGTTAGATGTATGTGTTGTTGTAGGTGTGTTAGGTGTATGTGTTGTTGTAGGTGTGTTAGGTGTATGTGTTGTAGGGGTGTTACATATATGTTTTGTAAATATGTTAGATGTATGTATTGTTGTAGGTGTGTTAGATGTATGTGTTATTATAGGTGTGTTAGATGTGTGTTGTTGTAGGTTTGTTAGATGTATGTGTTGTAGGTATATTAGATGTGTTGTTGGTGTGTTAGGTGTGTGTTGGTGTAGATGTGTTAAATGTATGTGTTGAAGGTGCGTTAAATGTGTGTGTGTGTGTATGTATGTGTGTGTGTGTGTGTGTGTGTGTGTGTTGTAGGTGTATTAGATGTGTGTGTGTTGCTGTAGGCTTGTTAGTTGTATGTGTTGTAGGTTTGTTAGATGTATGTGTTGTAGGTGTGTTAGATATATGTGTTGTAGGTGTGTTAGATGTCTGTGTTATTATAGGTGTGTTAGATGTATGTGTTGAAGGTGTGTTATATATATGTGTTGTAGGTATGTTAGATGTATGTGTTGTAGGTTTGTTAGATGTATGTGTTGTAGGCGTGTTAGATATATGTGTTGTAGGTGTGTTAGATGTATGTGTTATTATAGGTTTGTTAGATGTATGTGTTGTAGGTGTGTTAGATATATGTGTTGTAGGTATGTTAGATATATGTGTTGTAGGTTTGTTAGATGTAAGTGTTGTAGGTGTGTTAGATGTGTTGTAGGTATGATAGATGTATGTGTTGTAGGTGTGTTAGATGTGTGTGTTGTTGCAGGTGTGCCCCTGAGGCACTGTGGAAGCGGGTGTTCAGCCGTGAGAGTGACGTGTGGAGTTACGGTATCACCCTGTGGGAGGTGTACAGCTTTGGCGCAACGCCGTCCCTGTGTAAGTTTGATGACATTGTGCGTGTTCTTCACGATGGACAACGCCTGAAGAAACCAGAAGGATGCCCACAAGACGTCTACCAGCTCATGTACAAGTGCTGGGAATATTACCCCAAAAATCGCATCCATTTTGACAACATCCTTGATGCAATTGTCGGCCTCAAGTCAAATCTACCAATCTAGGACCGTGTTCTCTAGAGTTGACTGTGGTGCTCTCAACGTCTTGAATTATCCAGACTGAGAAATATGACAAAGGTGACTTTAATTGTGTTCAGACAGTTGATTTGAGGTAACTTCATGTTTATGAACATCAAGTCGTGTTCTTACAACTGTGGAGTAATTGACAACACATCAACATGGTGCCAAATGATTCACTTCACCTATCCTGTAACCATGTTTGGTCATTTTGGCACCTCTGACGATAATCGCACAATCTGTCTCCACCTCTGTCAGTCTTTTGCTGCCATTTGTGACTTGTAGAAGTTGAGGCCTGTCCATTCTTTGATGTTGTCCTGCCAAGTCTTGTTCTGCCTGCCTCTTCTTCTCTTCCCTCTCACTGTGCCTTGGAGGATGGTTTTTGCCAGGCCAGTAGATCGTGTGACTTGTCCATACCATCTCAGTTTGCGTCTTCTGACTGTAGACAGGATGTCTTCGTGTTGTTCAATGTTTTGAGTGATGATATTTCTCACTTCCTCGTTTGTGATATGGTCTGTAAGTAGGTAAATGTTTATTTTTCCAACAAAAGAACAATACATACAGTGTTTAAGAACAATACATACAGTGTTTATGGTATATCAGAATGATTACGTAAGAAAACAGGGGTATACTGAAGAAACTTTTGTATTTGTATACCCCTAAGAATTATTTACTTACAATGTTAGTTATTATTGGCTATTACAATATAAATACACAAAAATAACACATTGATAATTGGCAGAGTTTTCCAATAAATACGAAGTGCATAGTCTATTTGGATAGTGAGTAAATTACTGTACGTTCGTTTCAGGAGCTTATTCAACTATAAAATAACTATAACGTGTGCGTTTTGTGAGCGTCACGTCCCATGACAAAAGAAATTGGGCTATACTGAGCATAAAAAATGCATTTTTATTAACAGTTTTTTAATGTAAACAGTGACTTGTAGTGGCCAGTTTTGACGACAAGCTGATGTATACTGCTGTAAAACGGTGTAATGTCCCCGGAAAAGTAGGCAGTCACACGGACTAGTAACTCAGAAAAGTTATTGACCCAACGGCAAAGTAGGTGGTCAGTGACGACCCGCTAGCGTCTATTTCAAACAGTGGTAATAACCAATGCCATTAATTTTTGCCAACTGAGAGGGCTAGACTTACATGCTTGTAATATGAAAAGTAGACTGCTGCCCTGATGGAAAACACTCGCGCCGATGCCAACAGTACTGATACTGATGAGAATAACAACATTGTTGTTCTGGAGAATATAAGGTACTCCATAGACCACTTGTTTATTGTCATTTCTATATTCAGACAATGTATTGGCATGTTCCATGTTTACAGGAACAGTTTAACTAATACATGCTAAACGAGTGTTATCGAAAATAAGATCGAGTAGTACCTGCCAATATCTATTTCAAGTATTGACAGAACTTCTTCTTCTCCTTGCCAACAACATTGCAGTACTTATGGCAGTTGTATAAAGAAAACAACTATACACGATATATATACATATATATAGCTCTGCTTGAAAATAAGTTATCGGTTCAAACGTGTACAATCGTAATTTTGCGCACTGTTAGTCGTCCGTAATGAAACAAATGGCCGTGAAGTAGTAAGTACCAAAGCCTGCTTCTGGACAACTCCACAAAATATCTGGTGTCTGTGCTAGGGGAAGTAAAAGACCACACACATCAGTGGTGGTCCCTATCTGTAATCCACTGGATCCTGCTCCCAGCGGCTGGAGTTGCTTCCCAGTCAGGCATGTGAGAGATGCCGAGCAGACAGTGTATAGTGTATACACTGTATCATTGGACCTACTGGTTCCTATATGAATCTCTTGTGAACTGGGTTATGCAAGACCATAGGTATGTTTATTTTTATATAATTATTTAAGTGTCATGCTAATTTCGTCTACAGATTCCAGTATAGGTGGAAATAAAATATCCATGCAATTCGGTGATGTTATAAAATGCGGCTGAAGTTGTTGAATGGAATCAGTGTATTTGCACAACCTGTTGTGTTTGGATACTGAACACAGGCAGGATTTGAACCTTCCACACACGACACTGGGACATCTTTGCCATTAACTGCACAACTTAACAAAATGGTTAGACAAACAACTGACACATAGTATTTGGGTCAGGCCACAGAAAATGTTCCCATTTCAAATTCACCATCTTCTTGTCTCATTTTCATTACTTTAAGACATACTACTATATACTTCTAACTTTAGGCTAATTGTATGGCAAATATCCTCGGAAACACAGATATATTTTCAATATTATTCTATGACAGCTGTTTCCAAAGATATGATTGGTCAAACTAGAGCTTCCACCCAAGTGTCACTTGTCTTTTGTGTTTTTCCATGTTTGGTATAATGTCACTACAAGGCTTTTCAATTTAGAAACTTGCCGCCATTTGTCTTTCTGGTTCGAAGATGAAATAAATAGGTGTCAAGAACCATAGTTTGAAATAAATAAACAAAATAACCAATTACACCCTGATAAAAAATAGCACATTTTGTATGATGAAACGCGGTTTTTAGATAAGCAGCAAGGTAACATACTGTACTATTAGCAGTCACTTAATACACTCCCTCAGTTTAGCCATATTAAACTCACAATTGCCTTTGCTACCTCTAGAGATTAGTGTATCCCTAGTGTCTCACATGCAGTGAGGTTTCATAATGATTCCATGTGTCTGTGTTTAGTTGTACTGTACGTGCAAGCATTGCATTATGCCATGTGCTGTCCGTCACGAAATCTGTTGTGATAATTTCCACGTGCATATTTGCATCATTGCACGAGTTTTCCAGCATCATAACGTACATGTTACGTGATCAGTTCAGCTCCATGGTGCGTAGATACATGTTACATGATCAGTTCAGCTCCATGGTGCGTAGATATATGTTACATGATCAGTTCAACTCCATGGTGCGTAGATACATGTTACATGATCAGTTCAGCTCCATGGTGCGTAGATATATGTTACATGATCAGTTCAGCTCCATGGTGCGTAGATACATGTTACATGATCAGTTCAGCTCCATGGTGTGTAGATATGTTACATGATCAGTTCAGCACCATGGTGTGTAGATATATGTTACGTGATCAGTTCAGCTCCATGGTGCGTAGATATATGAAGTGTGAAACAAAATATTTTTCTATTCCTTGTGATAAATATGGTTTTATTACTTATGTGTTGTAGATGCACATGATTAGGAAAATTATACAGAGCATGTCAACATAAATGATGTCAAATGTTTCCGATATTCAGTTCGCAAAGATCAATATGACACATCCAAATGTTACCTTTTATATTAATATAGTAAAGCTGATCAACAAAGACACATCAATTCGTACATGGCGCTGACTGCTTATTAGGATAAAGTAGCCACAACGTGGAAATGGCTTAACCAATTATTTTCGTCAGCTAATTCGTTCATATTCTTTGTTCCAATGATTTGATCATCTATTCTGTCTTCTCTTTTCAGTGCTGAAACAATTAGCCAGATGCATAATTATTGTAACATATTTCTGGGCATCCTAGTATCAGAACATATTGTGTAAATGTGTGTGTTCTACATGATGTCCGTCACAAAATATGTTACCATTAGATTAGCGTTTTACGAGGACAAACTGGTTACAATTCGGTCAAGTAGCAATATGAGTCAAGTACCAACTTATTACCGAAGGTAATTGCATAGTAGATGTTTGTATTTAGTGTCATGTGAATTATTTTTGGTGCGTTTGTCCAATGAAAAATGTTATGACTCAACATAAACAACATGTTTGTTTCAATGTAGCCATAGTGCTGCAGTGATATGACTCAACATAAACAACATGTTTGTTTCAATGTAGCCATAGTGCTGCAGTGATATTTGGTGTAATTGGTGCAGTTCTACCGAAAAATTATTTAAATGTCGTTAGAAATAAAAATAACTGATCCTTTATTTCGTTGTGAACTATATTACGTTTATATGTTCTATTTTGCAATTGTCATCAATATATCCAGCTAATTATAGATGACTACAATATTCAAGATTTGAACTGTCAACGATGTTGCTATACAGATGGTAGCGAATGGAATTGTCTGAAGAATGTGCAAAAAACATTAATAATGCAATCTAAAATTTTAGTTGATGCAAATTGCACCTACTTCTGTTCTGTTCGGTTAATATACGCTACACACCTTTAACGTTTCTTGCAAAAGTGCCAGGTCAAGTAATCTTGTAGATTATATAATTATTGTAATACAATTTGACTATTTTATGGCATGGCTGACATACGAAATATCATTTGGCACATGATGTCTGTCACATGCAAAAAAAGAAAATTGCTGCTGTTGAAAAAACGCTGTTTTTGTGGTGATTTTGATTGGTTTTGCACTGAATTGCCATATTTGTAAGCTCAGATAGTTCCGCTGTCAGCAACATATGGAAGTATTAGAACACATTTTAATGTGTTCACCAAAATTTGGAATGGGAACATTTTCCGTGGCCTGGTCCATTTATGTTCCAACACAGACTCTAACAGCTAGCAATCAGTCACAAATGTATTTTCTATTGTTACTAATAAATGTGTTTATATCATCTGACATAAATGTATAATACATTGCATAGAAACAATCTGAATAAACATATAAACCCACTTTTCTATGGACTAGGCTGCCAACTGTTGTTTGAACATTTCTTCCGTGGAATCACGCTCAGTCATAATGGTTGTCTAACACTCATGTAATGTCTGTTTAATTCAGAAAATTGGACATTAAAAGACGTGCACATGTATCCTAGTAGGAACAGTAAGTAATGACTGAGTAAGTAATGACTGTTACACTGGCACATCATATCTGGTCACAATATGTCAGCAAAATACTTGCATAATTATGAGGTGATATATCAAAAGATAAACTTTAATCTACTTAGGGACGAAGTAGCCACAGGATTAGTTATAATTTATTTAATATATATGATGTGTAGCAAGTCCACAACTATCACATAGATTAATTTAATTAATCCCGGTTTCAGAGATATTGAAGTTTTGTTGTGTACAAACATATTAATTGCAGCATTCATAATAATAATAAGATAAAACATAAATGGCACCAAGCAAGACAAAATAGAGATCAGGAAGGGGGAGACACTTGAGCCATTCTGCCTATAGTACAGAACTAACTGTACTAATTATAAGCTCGGGACATCGCATCAGTGTCTTTGGAAGATTTGTCACACCTGATCCATCACAGCTGACCAACTACGGTTTGGTACTGACGCCTCAATGGAAAATTATATCGGCCCCTAAGCCCTGGCGTTCCAAACCGGTGTGGTCATCCATACCACGTAATATAACCCTATTAATGTTGATGCATATCAAGCTACAGCCAGTATAGAAAATTTACCTGCTTTTATACCCTGGCAGATACAGACAGGCGAAATTGTGGTGTGAACTTCAACTTTAATGAATCTTACATACCTATATCTAATAAAGTTATCTATTCAGTTGAATGGTATCAAAATTTTGGGTAAATGTTATAATCAGATTCACACTGTTTATTACCAAGTAGCATTTCAAATGTACGAGGAATTCTTGGTGTTGTGGCGTCAACATACATGCACGCTTGTCACCCCTGCCCCCCATCATGCACACACAAAATATACAATCAGAAACATGAAACTGCTGAAGCTAGTATAAATTTAAACCAAGGCCAACTGCCAACATATTTTAAGACGGTCGTACATCTGTTGACATAAAGTGAACTTGATAACAATATTAATACCGTCTGAACGTTACCTAAAAAGTATACATGTAGTTAAATAAATAAATGTATAAATAAATTAGCTGACGATATAAAAACTAAGCTGACAGTTAAAAAGTGTGTACATACATGTAGTCAAGTTAATAAATAATAAAATAAATAAATAATTTAGCATGGCGACATATAATCTAAACCGACTAAAAACAGTATCATGGCATCTCGCGGTTCAAGTGACTCACAGCCTGCAGATAAAAACTATTTATAAATCTAGTGGTCCTTGTCTTAATACTTCTGTAGCGCTTGCCAGAGGGAAGAAGTTCAAAGAGATGGTTGGCTGGGTGGAAAGTATCCCGTACAATGCTCTTGGATTTTTGTGCACAGCGAGCATGGTAAATAGATTCAATGGATGGCAACTCGCGCCCAATGATTCTAGATGCGCCCTTCACGATAACTTCTAGCCGTTGTTTCTCCTCCTGACTGGCGCGGCCAAACCACACTACAATCGAGAAAGTGAGGATACTTTCAATGATTGCGCGGTAGAATCGTATCATAATCTCCTGGGCAATGCCGAATCTCCTGAGCTGCCTGAGGAAGAACAGGCGTTGTTGTGCCTTTTTTGTAATGCACAGTGTGTTTGTGCACCAGCTGAGATCGTTTGAAATTGTTGTTCCAAGGAATCTAAAAGATTCAACCTGCTCGACCTCCATGCCATTTATCGAAAGAGGGTGGATGGGAGTCTTCTTTTTACGAAAATCAACAATCATTTCTTTAGTCTTTGAAACGTTCAATTCGAGATTGTTATCCGCACACCAGCCAACCATTCTCTGAACTTCCTCCCTGTATGGCGTCTCATTCGCATTCTCAATGTTATTACTAATCTATGATATGTATTCTGATCTATGCAAATTCATGGATACTTAACGGAATCGACAAAGTTGAAGCGCGTCACTTCTTCCAGGAGAAGGATAGTACAGCAACACGAGGACACACGAGGAAGCTTTTCAAGCAAAGAACAAGACTGCTGGTCAGACAGAATTACTTCTCAGTTAGAGCCGTGGATCAGTGGAACAGGCTCCCACAACATGTGATAGATGCCAAGACCGTCACACAGCTTAAGGCCAGACTCACTGGAATAGCCTAGGATATGGACACCAACAAAGGCCAATGGCTTAAATCAGCCCATTAACGCGGTCAGCCCACTGTTGGTTTTCCCATAGGCGACCATGTTAACGTTTTGTCTGATTATAAGAAAACGTGACCTATAAAATGTCTTAAACTTCTCACCTGCTGTTATCATCATCTCATTGACATGCCGATAGATTTTAACAAAAAATACATACTTCCAGCTTTCGTAAAATGCCTGTATGTATAACACCCGTCAATATTTACAAATGCCGGCAAGAATTACTCCGCAAACAGGTCACACAGGCAAATTGCTGCCAAATATCCTTCCGCTTATTCAAATCATCTAGAAATCCACCATTTTACAGTCAACACCTCCTACAATCACACATGAAAATCTCCCTACTCAAATGCACTTATGTCACAGCATGTGAATTTTGTAAAAAATCATTTCTAAAAAATACACTGCATTTTTCTTCGTGTGCAACGGACAGGAAGTCTAACTAGAACATGACCCCTAACCTGTAAGTGTATGCTCTATGACGGAAGTGAGCAACTCCAAGATGGCGGACAGAGTGCCGGCGCCGATTGATCGATTGTTGATATCGGGCTGGTGACTTCCGGTTGGGCGGTTTTGTTTACTTAGAGGTTCCGCGCAAAATCATTCTTTTTTGCTGTTTCAGTGGTTGCTAAAAGGACATCATTAGACTATGTGTTTTGGTAAATAGCCCACCAGTAACCTACACTGATGGATCGGTAAAATTTATCCGCCGATGCGATGCAATTCTAAATTTGTTAAACAAGTCTCATTCGCGCCAACTGCCTGCCATCTTTTTCTTACATTCTGGGTGGTGTTTCTTCCGGTTGCTTCCAGGTAGGTGCACTTCATGCTAGAATTCAGGTAAGGTTGATAAATAGTGTTATAACCTAAGGCATTAAAGAGCACGCTAAAGCAAGCAAACAGAGATATTCAGTCAAAAAATATTATAAGATCATCTGATGCTCAGATAGAAGCACTCCTGCATGTCTTTTATACTAACAGGCTTTTTCGGCAGGTCGTTTCCCCAGAGTCGCCCTGGACTGCGTACAGACGCAGAGTTGTCTGTATATTTCTTCCACTTGACTTGTACTTTTTCACATACAGTCCTGCCTACATGCACGTACTTCTCTAGTACATGGCACGTATATTTAATCACAACTAAGTGAGAATATATAAATAAAACAGGTAGGAAAAGATATAAGCATAGTTAAATATTCTGACAAGTAAAATAAAAATTCAGCTGGAAACAATTTAAAATGGCAACTACAAAACGGCAGAGGGGTGTAAGCCAAAGTACTCAAGTAAATACATGTGATGTCTGCCTAAAAGATGTCAAGGGGAAACACAAAGCCCTGGCCTGTGAAATTTGTGAAAAGTGGTACCATATTGACTGCCAGAACATCTCCGAACAAGTTTATGAATTTATTGTCAAAGAAGGAAACAGTGTTCACTGGTTCTGTGATAAATGCAATGGAGCAGCGGCTAAAGTCTATAAAATGGTTTGCGCTGTAAAGGTAAAACAGGACGAGATAGAGACTAAAGTAGACTCTGTGACTGAGAAGGTCGAGCTATTGGAAAGAACTATGGAAACAAAGATGGATGAAAAAATAACTCAGCTGAGAAGGGATCAGGAAGAACTGGAAAAGCGCAGAGCAAACCTGATCATATATGAGGTGGCGGAGCCAAACAGCGAAGACAGCAAGGAGCGAAAAAGAGAGGACGAACGCAAAGTGGAATTACTATTTCAAAAGATCCAAGTGCAAGTAACCGACATAAAATCGGTCAGTCGGCTGGGAAAGAAAAACGAAGGAAATGTTCGGCCAGTAAAGGTAGTATTAAGCAGTGAAAGCGACAAGATGACTGTCATGAACAGAGTTCAATCACTGAGGCGATCTCAACAGAAGGGTGATATCGAGATCTTGAAGGAAATACATATTGCCCCAGACATGACCCAGCAGCAAAGAGAGGAGAAAAGAGAGCTGAAGAAGGAATTGGAAAAGCGGAAGCAGGAAGGAGAAGATGATCTGATGATACGGGATGGCAGAATAGTCAGAAAGAAGCCTTTTCGTAGGCAGGAAGAGCCATCAGACAAGACAAGAACAGAAAGAAAACACTAAACATGTGGTGAAGAAAATGCAAAAAAAGAAACACTGAAAGCACATTCTGCACGTCCAATTGGAGAGGATGAGAAAGCACAGCAAACAGGAGCTGAACAAAGCTCCACACGATCTGCACTATCAGCACCGATTGCAAACAAAAATTGTATATACACAAATGCAGATTCACTAATGAACAAGCTGCCTGAATTAAAAGCACAAGTGGCACAGTCGCAACAAATGATAATAGGAATAACGGAGGTAAAACCAAAAAATTGTAGATTCAATGTTGAGCCATGTGAACTTCACATTGAAGGATATGAAATGTTTTCTAATCTAGAGAAGAGTGGAAGGGGGGTGTGCCTGTATGTGCACAATTCACTTAAACCCACAGAATGTAACATAAATGATGCTATATCTTTTGAGGAGTGTGTTTGGGTGGAGGTAAAACTAGATGGGAAAGACAAAAAAGATGAACTACTTGTTGGATATGTATATCGCAGCCCCAACAGCAGTGATGCCAACAACGAGAAGCTATGCGAACTTATACGCAAGTTAGACGACACGAACGCGTCCCACATATTAATGATGGGAGACTTCAATTACCCAAATATCAACTGGATGGACGATGCAAGTATTGATGAGAGAGCGTGCAGAACAGAGAAACAGTTCGTAGAAAGCACAAGAGATGCATTCCTTATACAACACATCATGGAACCGACACGCTACAGATTAAACCAAGTCCCACATCTATTAGACTTGATCTTTTCTAACGAAGAGGACATGGTAAACCACTACAATGTCAAGGATCCTCTCGGAAAGAGTGACCACTGTTTGATCACATTTACTTACCAATGTCATACATCAGTTCCAGGTCAAAGCAGCGAAACGTTCATGTATGAGAAGGGAAATTATGAACAATTACGAGAAATGTTGCGAGATGACTGGGAAACCAAATTTGAGAAACTAGATCCAGAGGAAAGCTGGGAAATGCTTACAAGTAGACTAGAAAAGGCAGAGCATGAATGTATCCCCAAGAAGAAATCAAGGGAATCAGGAAAGTATAAACCATTATGGTTGAACAAGAAAACAAAAGTGAGGAAAAAGCACAGGGCTTGGAAGAAATACCTACGAACAAAGGAATGGAAAGACTACCTAGATTACACGAAAGCTAGGAATCAAGCAAGAAGAGCTACTCGACAGGCAGTCCAGACACTTGAGCAATCCATTGCACATGAGATTAAAAGCAATCCAAAGCATTTCTGGAACTATGCTCGGTCAAAAATGAAAACAAGACCAACAGTAGCTGATCTCCAAAAGGAAGACACTAAAGAACTAACAACTACAGACAAAGAGAAGGCAGAGGTTCTGAGTAAATTCTTTAGTGATGTTTTCACTAGGGAAGATTTAACAAATGTACCAACAGTTGAGGAGCACCAGGGAATCGATACCCTAGATGATATCAACTTCACCATTGAAGATGTTGAGAAAAAACTGAGAGATCTCAAAACTGGGAAATCACCAAGACCTGATGGTATACACCCCCGTGTACTAAAGGAACTCACGAAGGAACCGAGAGTGCCATTGTACATCATATTCAGGAAGTCCTTGGATACAGGCATATTACCAAAAGTTTGGAAAACTGCGAATGTGTCACCAATTTACAAGAAAGGCAGTAGGCATCTAGCAGCAAACTACAGGCCAGTAAGCTTGACTGCAGTGGCTTGTAAAGTGATGGAATCGCTGATTAAGGATGCCATTATAACACACATGGAAACTAACAAGTTAATTGCAGACCAGCAGCATGGCTTCATTGCTGGGAGATCATGTATCACACAACTAATTTCAACGCTGGATGACTGGACAAGAACATTAGATGAAGGAAAATGTGTAGACGCTATATACATGGACTTCAAGAAGGCATTTGTCTCAGTACCGCATCAGAGACTACTTTCAAAGTTAAATGGATATGGAATCAAAGGAAAACTACTGAAATGGATAGAAGCATTCCTCACATGCCGCAAGCAAAGGGTCTTAGTCAATGGTGTATCATCCCCCCGGTCAGATGTTCTGAGTGGGATACCCCAGGGAAGTGTTCTTGGCCCCATTTTTTTATATTGTATATTGATGATATAACAAATGTAGTAGGATGTGGCATGAAGATTTTTGGGGATGATACAAAAATATACCAATAAATTTCAACAAGAAAAGATTGCGTAGATCTGCAGAAAGACCTAGACAAATTACAGGAATGGGCTGAAAAGTGGCAGTTAAACTTTCACCCGGACAAATGCAAAGTGATGAGAATTGGACAAGGGCACCCAGATTTTAACTACACCTTGACTACAGCAGCAGGTACAAATCCTCTGGAGTGTAGCCATGTCGAGAAAGACCTGGGCATCCATGTCGATGATCAGCTGAGATTCACACAACATATCCAAAAGGCTGTATCTAACACAAACAAGTTGCTGGGTGTAATTCGTCGTACATATCAATATCTAGACAAGATAACTTTTCTGCATCTTTATAAAAGATTTGTCCGACCATCTCTGGAGTATGGAGTAGCAGTCTGGTCTCCACAGTATCAGTATGATATTGATGCTGTGGAGGCTGTCCAACGAAGAGCAACACGAATGGTGCCATAATTAAAACATTATGATTATGAAACGAGACTAAAGGTCCTAAACTTACCAACGTTAACATATCGTAGATTATGAGGGGACGTTATTAATGTTTTCAAATACTTGAATATTTACTTGCACGCACACTATGTTTAACCTGGACCTGTATGAAGGAACACGGGGGCATTCTTTAAAGTTGTATAAAAACAGGAGTAAACGAGAACTAAGGAGACACTTCTTTAGCGAGAGAGTAATTGATGTATGGAACACCTTACCCGAAGCCATCGTCACAGCTCCAACTGTCAATGCACTGAAGAACCGACTCGATATATTATGGATGCACCAACCAGTCAAATTTGATTATAAAGCAACATTGGTTAAAGAGCGGTACATAGGCAAATTTGCCTGAAGACCGAAGAGGATGTATGATGTATGTATGTATGTATGTTTCTTCTTCCTTTTAAAGGGCTGGGCTCTTTTTAATCTTATTTATTTTACATGTTTTTAATTTGATTTATATTACGGTAAAGTGATCGATAAGTGCTATTAGTTGGCGTACTGTGACCAACACAAATACTAAAAAAAAACACCTACTTCTTTCTAAAACGAACATTATTTAACAAAGCATTGTATTATCGCCCAGTAAACAACTGGTAAACAAGGCACCTACATGCAAATCGGATAAAATACAGTGAGACTGGTACATATACTTAGGAATTAGTTAGACTCCTGTCTTAGTATATGTTTACATTAAAAAATATATATATAAAACATTTCCTGGCTTGGGTCTGTCTAACAAAAAAAAGAGTAACATGGCCTCGTGAATGGTGCTGCTCTTTGTGTGCCCAGTGTAGGCCCTGGGACGAAGATTCTACTTTTCCATTTCAAGTCTTCTATACTGTCTACTATTTTGCTTGTCCTTTAGCACAAGCAGTACCATCCATTCTGTAGCAGTTCCTGACTAACAGAAATACTAGGTTTTACATTTACAGGATGTTTTACCTGAGTGTTGTTTTTCTCATGGTTGTATTTGTAGAGATTAAAAATAGTACAAATGACTGTTATGCAACTTCACATGAAATTTCTGTAAACTCATCAGGATCGATTTCTCTCATCAAGGCATTGTCCGTGAACTTGCAGCACAAACCAAGGATGTCCAGAGCAAACCCCCAAAAATTCTCATCATACTTTATGTTATATCTTCTTGTACTGGTAAACGACTTTGAATTAAATCCCGGCCCCAGAACACCAAAGTACCCTTGTGGTGATTGCCAAAAACCAGTAACGTGGAAAGACAAAGCAATTTGTTGCGATTCCTGCAATACTTGGTTCCACATGCAATGTGAAAACGTCAGAGATACAATATAGGAAACAATGCAAAATACCAACACATCATGGAATTGCCTAAAATGTGGAATGCCTAATTTCAATAGTACCCTTTTTAATTATGACGACATTGAACTTTCTGAAAATATATATCAACACATCTCTCATTCAAATGATGACTCCATTCAACTCCCTACAAACCAGCAGGGTTAGGACCTCCACTACATACGTCATCTCCTTCAAATCAGAGGAAACAGCACAATTACCGTCATACTCCAAATATTTAAAAAAAAACATTGAGAATTATTAACCTAAACTGTCAATCACTAAAAAACAAGAAGGCTGAATTTCTTTCACTCGTTGATAGCTCGAAGCCAGACATAATTATTGGCACTGAATCCTGGCTTAGCAATAGCATATTAGATGCTGAATATTTCCCAGATAAATTCAATGTATATAGAAAGGACAGAACTGAAGAACAGAGAGGAGGAGGGGTATTCATTGCAATACATTCCGACTTTATTAGTGAAGAGGAATTTGAATTAGAAACAGACTGTGAAATCATTTGGGTTAAGATTAGCATAGCTGGTTGTAAATTACTTCATATATGTGCCTACTACAGACCTCACGTAAATTATGAACACAGCATAGAACAACTTGAAATATCTCTAGGCAGAGTAAATCAAAATCAAAACTTATTCATTGCAGGAGATTTTTACTTTCCTGGATGGGACTGGCAGAATGGAATCCTAAAACCAAACTGCCAATATGTAGTACTTCATGACAAATTTCGAAACATTCTAGATGACCTTGGTCTTATTCAGATTACAGACAAGCCTTCAGGGGAGAAAACACTCTAGACTTAATGATCACAAATAACCCTACCAACGTCAACCGAACATATATATTACCAGGAATCTCAGATCATGACTGTTGTTACACAGAGCTAGACATAAACCCAATGAAACACAAACAGAAACCTAGAAATATTCCCCTTTTCAATAAGGCAGACTGGGACAAATTTAGAAAACATATGAAAGATGTAAGCAAAAATCTTCAAAACTGCTATGAACAAAACAGTGCAAACAAGTTGTGGTGTATGTTTCGGGATAGCATTGTCAAAGGTACTGGGTTGTACATAGGCCTACCATCCAGAATGGCTAGACATAGAGACGGATACCCTTAGATTACACCAACACTAAAGACACTTATGCAAAAAAGGGACAGAATGTACAAAAGTCACAAGCACACTCCAAAATACTAACATCTAGAACAAACTATACAGCAGCAACTGAGAACTGCCTACTGGAACTATGTAAATGAAATTGTCACCTTTAAAGAAGGTAGTCAACAAAAACAAGATTATGATCAGAGATTCTGGACTTACATGAAACACTGCCGTACAAACCACACAGGGGTATCACATCTTAAACAAAATGGAATCCTATACTCAAACCCTAAAGCCAAAGCGGATATACTAAATCAACAGTTTTAGTCAGTCTTTACAGATGACCCATCTCCCCAAGTAACCAAACTATCCAATCTAACACTACCAGAAATAGAAATTACAGAAACTGGTGTACTAAAACTCCTACAAAATCTTAAACCTTATAAAGCACAAGGACCAGACAAAATCAACCCAAGAATTCTAAAAGAATTGGCTGTTGAAATTGCGCCATCGCTAACTTTAATCTTTCAGAAGTCATATGCTACAGAAGTCCCCACAGACTGGGTAAAAGCAAATGTCTCAACTATTTTTAAGAGTGGTCAAAAATACATAGCCTCAAATTATAGGCCCATTTCCCTGACATGCATACATCAAAACTAATGGAACATATCTTGGTTAGTAGTATAATGAAGCATGCACATTCACACAACATTCTTTAACATCTTCAACATGACTTTCGCTACCAAGTATCTTGCGAGACACAGCTTTAATATTCAGTTCATACATGACTTAGTTACTCATATATGCAGTCTGGCACGCAAACGGATGTCATCCTCCATTCCTGAGAGTTGCTTAGTTGCACGTCTCTGCACATTTTCTATTGCATCCTTATATTTTTGAGTGAGAGTTTTACTTATTTCACAGTGTGTTTACCTTTTAGGGGCGCGCGATAGTGTAGTGGTTAGCACATCCGCCTGACATTCCGGCGCCCCGAGTTCAACACCCGGCCCAGGCAGGTATGGTATATTTGGTGTAAAAACCTGGCTCTCAACATTGGTGACTGTGTATCCCTCGTGAATCGGAGATCACGTTAATATCGGTCCCGTCTCAATTTTGGACGTAAAAGAACCACTGAGGACGACAAGCACCCTGGCAGTGACGACCCTCAGTGCCAGCATAGAAAGGTCGGCTTGGCGATAATGTTCTGAAAAAGGCTGGCTAGTTGAATGAGACCTCATAAGATCATAACATTGTAACCACAATATATACAGACTAGTCAGTTAATAGAACGTTGCCGAGTGCTGGAAACAACTAGGAAAACCTTTTGTTCTCGTGACGTTTCGATTGCTTTCATCAGTCTTCTTCAGACGACTACCGCTAGATGGCGACACGGTAGTCCTTCAGCGCAGACGTAGTCACTCAGGTGATGCCTGCACCCTGGGTGGCTCTTCAAGAGATTGTCATAGATATGTGAGTCGGTACCGTCCTTCGTCTCGGTTCATGCAGTCCTTGGTTATTCTAAATGAGGCCTAGCTATTGTTTTGTACAGCGGTATTATTAGTTCTTTTTCCTTATACGCTGTATTTCGCCTAATTAATCCAAGGATTTGATTTCCCTTGGAAGCTGCAATTCCGCACTGCTCTGAAACCTTCATATCAGCACTAATGGTTAACCCTAAGTACTTTTCTTTTACAGTAGTACTTATTACAGTATCCTCACATTGTATATTGTACATCTTCGTTCCCATGTCCTGTGTGGAGGCATTTACATTTCCCAAAATTGAACAGCATTTGCCACTTTTCAAACCATTTGGTTAACCTATCAAGACCATCTTGTAAATTTTGTCTATCACCATCACTTTTCATCATTCTAAACACTGTTGCATCATCCACACATTTCAACACCTTGTTTGTTATATCATCGTCCAAATCGTTGATATATATTAAGAATAATATATATATATAGGTCTTAGTACTGATCCCTGTGGTACCCCACTCAATACTGATTTCCAGTTTGAAGCCTCCCATCAACTACTACTCGTTGTCTTCTGTCAATCAGCCATTTTTCTATCCAGTTAATTATACCATTATACCATGGGCTTTTAACTTAAGCAGTAATCTTTGATGTGGCACTTTGTCGAAAGCTTTTTAAAAATCTAAGTAGATAACTTCTACTGGTGATCACTCGTTTACCCATTTAGTGATATCTTCCAAAAAACATAATACATTTGTTAAGCATGACCTCGCGTTTAGAAACCCATGTTAAGATGGGTTTAACAAGTTATGTTTAACAAGAAAATCCACCATGTGATCTTTAATTAGTCTTTCTAATAATTTGCAAATCACTGACGTTAAACTCATTGGTCTGTAGTTCTCCGACTTGTTTCTCGAACCTTTTTTAAATAACAGTATAATGTTTGCTTCTTTCCATTCTAAAGGAACCACTCCCTATTGTAATGACAAACGTACTGAAAATTGTTGCAAGCGGTACGCTAATTTGTTCTACAATTTTCAATGGTAGTTTGGGCGGAATCCCTTCCATTCCGGGTGATCTATTATCCTTCATAGCCCTTATTTTCTTAGCTACCATTTCCGGGGTTACAATTAACTGTGCTAAATAGTCTGAATCTGCCCCCTTGAACTTAACCTCTGGTACCGGCAGTGAACTAATATCTTCCCTAGTAAACACTGGACTAAAATACTCATTCAGGTCTTCTGCCACTAAGAATCAGTCTGATATTATATTCCCAGCACTATCTTCTAGAGGACCGACCATATCCTGAACTTGTTCATAGCTTCTCTTTGAATTTCTAATTTCAGTCGTAGCTTGGTTAAGTGCTTCTTTATAAATGTTGTAGTCTTCAGTACTTCCAGTACGTCTATATGACTTCTACATCGTTTGTTTGTACTTAATTTTTCTAATGGCTTCTTTCGATAAGTGTTTTTTTCGACCGTTTCCCTTGTTTTTTCAAAGGAACAAATTTATTGACGATGCAATAAATGTCACTCTTTAAGATATTCCAGCATTCTACTGCTGTCTTATTCTTCAGTGTGTTATTCCAGTCTATCTTTGCTAAATATTTCCTCGTCCTTATATCGTCCTTTGTGGAAATTTCTCCTGTACTGTTTTTTACTATTCCTTTCTGATTTTACTTTGAAGGTAAAATGTATCTGGTTGTGATCACTACTCCCCAGTGGCTCAAATATATTGACATTGTCAACCAATTTATTCTGTGAGGACTAAACTATGTCTAACACATTCTCACCCCTGGTCGCATGGTTCTAGCGCAAGTTGAGAACGGAAATTATCTTGTAGTAAAACTAAAAACTTGTGGTCCTCACTACCCATACTCTGTAGAGATTTCCATTGTATATGCCCATGGTTAAAATCCCCCATAATAATAGAGTCCTGTTTGCTCACTTCCTTTATAGCGTTTTGTACTTTTTCATTCTCTTCTATGCTTATGTTTGGACTTCGATAACAAACATCGTCATCCTGAATAACAAACATAGTCATCCTGAATTGGATGATAGCGAATGATATAATATTTATTCTGCCACCCATTGGCATACTATGTACATGATTATGCTGTGTATAACCCTATAATGACATGATCAATGTATACTCCCGTCGTCAGTTAGAGCTATGAAAGACATGCGAGGTTCGGCCTTTAAAGGCACACTGTTAAAGTAACAGAACACAACACATTCTACAGACTAAAGGAACTTCCAACGGTCTATATGGGGGGGGGGGGTGCGTGCCCCTAGGCCCCGTGGATCCGCTTATACACGCATGACATCAAAAAGATCCAGTGGTTGCATGTGTCGATCGATCTCCAAACAATCATCATTTTTATAGTAGGCTCCCCTATGCTTAATTTAGTTCGAAGTGCCAGTGTCGCAAAACATTCTCAGAACGTTTTTACAACGTACGTTAGCACTACATCTTACGACTGATTACTAATTTGAAACTCACAGTCCATGGTATTCCCATGTCTTGACCGAAAATGATTGCGTATGTACGTTGCATAGTACACCATTTACTTACTTGCGTTTTGTAATAAAATGTACATTAATTGTGTCAGAACATTCTAGTAACGTTCTCATAGTGTTATCGAAGCATTACGTTCCACGAACGTTCAACGAACGTTCTTCAAACATTGTGTCAGAACGGTCTAGTAATGTTCTCATAACGTTATTGAAGCGTTACGTTCCACGAACGTTTTGCGAACGTTCCTACTATTAGTAGATGGAAATATTTTTTTAAGCCACAGTCCACGGTAATCTCCACTGTCTTGACCGAAAATGATCGAATATAGTATACACCATTTACTTACTTATATTTTGTAATTAAATGTACATTGTGTCAGAACGTTCTAGTAACGTTCTCATAACGTTATTGAAGCGTCACATTCCACGAACGTTCTACGAACTTCTTCTTCTTGCGTTAATCTAC